>JAVJIF010006526.1:0-241737 GCA_038442645.1 Agave tequilana
CTCCATCTCCAAGTCGACTCGATCCAAACATGATCCACCGAGCTTGACTCCAACGAGTGCTAGATATAAACTTTGACGCTCGGGCTCTTGAATCACCATGTGAAAGCTCCAAAACACCTTTGTTGAAGCTAATCACCTACTAATATCTTGGTTAAGTATCTAAAACTAAATACCATAAGATTATTAGTAAACTACTATAACTACATGAGTTTAATCATCATCAAAACTAGAGTGGAAGGCCTCTGGGCAACACCTTCAGTTAAAACTCAAGAGAGTAAGGGTCTTGTCCCTTGACATTAGAAACAGGGGAAATCATGAGGATACACTCAGATCTCGTCCAGGACGAACAATGGAGCGAAGAAATCCAGGTCAAGAAGGAAATCTTGCAATGTTATCTCTATCTTGCCGGATGATGGCAATCTCACATCAGCTTCTCTTAGCGATTCCGAGGGGGAAAGGCACGCTTACACAGCTCATGCTGATGTACCTCAGCCGACAGGTACTCGATCTGAAAAATCGTACTTAAAATATATGAAAAGCTACTGACGAGACACAACAGCAGACGAACATCAGTACAAATATCCACACCGACTCCCCTCCCGATGAGGGAAAGAAAAGCAGAAAGAAATCCGTTCGATCATGTCCTGAAGAAGCCTTCAGGCCCAGGGCTTAACATGCCCTTTCATTTTGACATATTGGCCCAGCTGGCTAATACCCAACTCATATCACCATACATAAGCTCCTTCATCACTCGAAAGAGACACAGAGAAAGCATTTAGGGATGCACTGGCTAACTCAGAATTATTCCTGACATATATGCCAGAAATCCCTAAGGATGACACTCAGTCTTCTTGCCCTAATGCCATCATGTGCAATCAAAGGTACCTGCTTTTACCTTCACAGCGGAAGATATGCTTCTCAAGGATAACAAGCACGATCGACCTTTGTATACTACACCCGGTATTGGTTTGACGTGCATTGAAAGGGTACAGGTTGATCCAGTATCTGAAACTCAGCATCATACCCAAAAGCTCCTCTACTTCCTCAGCATACCACTATATCGGTTGTCTGTAACCTCACAACAATATACGGCTTTAATGCAGGGAGTAGTCGATCCGACCTGTTGCCGATAGGGAGCCTGAAGTCAGAAATAACATGCTATGTCATTGACGCTGACACGTCATACAATTTTTTTACTAGGACGACCTGGATCCATGCTAACTGGATCGTTCCCTCTACTCTGCACCAATGCTTCAAGTATGTTGAAGATGATGCAACAATACGAATTGTCTTCGCTGAGAAGCAACGATTCAAAGGGGTGGAAAACTACTTTACTGACGCTCTCCTATATCAAGAGGTTGGTGAAACATCAAAGATCATTGCCTGACGACGATGATAGTGGCAATGAGGCAGATTCAGAGTCTGAAGCAGAAATGCCAGCCATTTTCAGCTAGTGAACCGATTAGAGCATTTTTAATAATCTCCAATGTAACACTTCTTCTGAAGATGAGGGCGAATGGGTAATTAATGATAATATTTACTTTGATTATCCTGTGAGTGTCGAATTATTTGGGTTCGTTACGGATAGCTCTCTACACATGCCCTTACATAAGCCAAGTGCATCAAGTACATCCGTGGAATCTATAGAAGGATCCGTTTTAGTGGTTCCTCCATCCAAAGAGGGTCAATTACCAATAATATTTAGTAAAGCCCAACTGCGAAGGTCTGCAGCTGCGGATTCAAGTTCAGACTCAGACACCCACAAATTTTCCATTATGCACGATCAGCGCAGCATATGATGAGAAAAATGGGATACACCTGTAGCATGGAAGGGCTTGAATTTTGGAAAAGGAAGGCATGGTTTCCTGCCTAATTTTATGCAAAAGGAAACTGACAAATTATTATGATAACACACACAGGGGGTTGGGATACGTTACACCTACACCACCAGCGACGGCTTATTCCAAAGACGATAACCAGTCCCATCACACTCTGCCCTCTCCTCCGAATGGGACTCAGATGTCAGTGTGAGAAAGGTGTTCAAAAATCTCACTGTTAATATGACTTCAAGCAGCCAATTGGACCCAGCAGAAGCTACTGATGAGGAACCATGGGCTCAGCAATTGGATCTCCAGTGGGAAAAGAGATTTCGAATAATGCGAACCATCTACTGAAGACAAGGTGATCCAGGTTAACTTGGGTAGTCAAGATTACCCTAAAGCCCATTTTTATAAGTGAGAGCTTATCACTCACAGAAAGAGAAGATTGGTGATACTTGTAAAGGAGTATATAGATGTCTTTGGATGAAACTACAAAGACATGTCCCGGACTTGATCCACAAGTAGCCATGCATCGTCTGAACATCAGACCAGACCTGACGTCAAGCCAGTCAAGCAGTAACAACGCCGGTTTTGCCCAAACATTATGGAGGCTATTGAAGTCGAAGTCATAAGCTCATTGCATGCGGCTTCATATGGGAGAGAACAGCATCCAGACTGGGTTGCTAACATCGTCCCCGTTCTCAAGAAGAATGGAAAAATTTAGATCTGTATTGATTACTGTGATCTCGATATAGCCTGTCCTAAAGACGAATTCCCACTACCCATCACCGATGTCATGATTGACAATACCTGCGGATTCGAAAGGATGTCCTTCATGGACAGCTTTTCAGGGTACAATCAAATTAAGATGTATCCAGAGGATGAAAAGCATACTTCATTCCAGACACCGTTGGGGATATACTGTTATACGTGACGCCCTTGGGTTAAAGAATACGGGAGCAACTTATCAGCGGGCAATGAGTATGATTTTCGTGATCACCTTCGAAAAACGGTAGAATATTATGTCGACGACATTGCTGTCAAAAGCCGAAATAAGAGTGACCACCTTCGCGACTTGAGAACGATGTTCGACATAATGCGGGCTCATCAACTGAAGATGAATCCAACAAAATCCTTCATATGGGTTTCGAGTGGCAAATTCCTTGGATTTATTGTTACATCATGAGGAATTCATCTTGACCTGGACAAAGTCAAAGCCATTCAAAACATGCATCCACCTAAGAATCTCAAAGAACTTAGGCCTACAAGGTAGACTGGCTTATATCAGAAGATTCATCGCAAATCTCTCAAGCTGCTGTTAACCGTTCACCGTTCACCCGACTCATGAAAAGGGTCTCTTTTGTATGGGATCAAGCCTGTCAAGAAGCTTACGAAGATATCAAAAGATATCTCATTAAACCTCTAGTCTTAGTAGCTCCCACATCAGGGAAACCGTTCCTGCTTTATGTGAAAGCTATGGACCATTCTCTCGGTGCTTTGCTTGCTCAAAAAGATGATAATAGTCACGAACAAGCTATTTATTATCTGAGCAGGACTCTGATAGGGGCGGAATCTCGCTATAATCCTATTGAGAAAGAATGCTTAGCTCTTGTCTTTGCTATTCAGAAGACACGACATTATTTGGTCGGCCAAACCATACATGTCATTTCCAGAGGGAATCCTTTGCGTCTTCTTATTACGAAACTAGGGTCATTAAATTCAAGATTAGCTAAATGGGCCCTCCTTTTGTCTCAGTACGACATGCTCTTTGTCCCTCAAAAGGCGGTTAAAGGCCAGGCACTTGCAGAGTTCTTAGCTGCTCATCCGGTTCTGAAAAGCTCAAAACTTCAATAAGATATTCCTGATGAAGTCTTCTAATCCAATATAACTTCAGAGGATGAAGTTTGGCAGATGTTCTTCGATGGAGCATCACAAATAGGCCTAAAGGCAAGATCATTGCCGGTGTGGGGGTTGTGTTTATCTCTCCACAAAAGCATGTCCTTCCTAGGGCATTTTCTCTGACGTAATCATACTCCAATAATGTGGCAGAATACAATGCTCTACTTATTGGCCTTCAGCTCACTCATGAAATGGGGGTACGCTACCTTAAAGCTTATGGTGATTCAAAACTGGTTGTCAATCAGGTTTAAGGCGAGTACGAGGTCCGTCACGAAGACTTAGTACTCATCACGCGATCATCAAAATGGCTAATTTATTCGATGGCTTTTACATCGGTCATGTGTCTCGATCCCAGAACACTAGGGCCGATGCTCTGGCTGCATTAGTAACAACGCTAGCCTTGTCAGTCGACACCAAGTATCACCTACAGTGGCGACTCGACACCTTGTCTGCTCTAAACATATTTGAGAACCAAAGAGGTCTATAATATCTCAACAGATCTTGAACCGAGAGATTTGCGATTTTCTCTCATCGACTATGCTTTGCATGGTTTGCTGTCGGATAACCCCAAAGAAGCAGCATCTATCAGGTGAAGGTCTCTCCGCTTTTATTATGATCCAACTCTAAAGACACTTTACCGTCGTTCATACGACGGTATCCCCCTCCGTTGCCTTTCTAATTTAGAAGCACAAGAAATGCTTAAAGAAGCGCACTACGGCATATGCAAAACTCATCAGCCAGGTCCAAAACTTAAGGACCAATTGCATAGGCTTGGATATTATTGGCCAACCATGATAGCCAATGCCATCCAATATGCACGGAGGTGTAAGGCCTGCCAAATCCATACGGACTTCATACATCAGCCTCCAGAGTTGCTTCATCCAACTGTTACTTCATGGCCATTTGAAGCGTGGGGAATCGATGTCGTAGGGCCGATCAGCCCCTCCTCAACGAGAGGTCACCGGTTTATCTTAGCAATAACCGATTACTTTTCAAAGTGGGTAGAAGCTATACCACTGGTGGAAGTTTAAAACTTCTAACGTGGTTAATTTCATCAAACACCATGTCATCCATTGATTTGGTGTCCCTAGGCGGATCATCCATGATAACGGTCCCCATTTGCAAGCCAGGTATTCTATCTATTCTGTGATAAATACCAAATTCAGAATGTGGCTTCAACTGCTTATAATCCCACCGCTAACGGCTTGGCGGAAGAATTCAACAAGACAATCATTAAGCTACTCAAAAAGTTTATTTCCTTAAATAAGCGAGACTGGAATGAGAAGCTTAATGAATGTCTTTAGGCCTACCGAACCACAATTCGGACCCCGACAGGTAATACACCTTTTTCTCTGGTGTACGGGTGCGAAGCAGTCATACCATTAGAAATTCAGATGCCGTCATTACGAGTCACTTTGATGACTAAGATGACAACAGAGGACAACGATCGGTTTCGACTCCAATAGCTCGAAGCCCTAGATGAGAAGCGGTTACAAGCTCAGCAACACATTGAGTTGTATCAAGCCCGGATCTCAAAAGCCTTCAATAAGAAGGTCAAGTCAAAGAGTCTTCCAGAAAGGAGATTTGGTTTTAGCCGTCAGACGACCGATGATCATGACGCACAAAACCAAAGGCAAATTTCAGCCCAAATGGAAAGGACCGTTTGTAATAGAAACAGTCTATTCAAACGGGGCATATCGCCTTATCACTTCAGATGGTGATTTACTTATGCAACGGCATGTTCTTAAAGAAGTATTATCCTTGATAGGATCCTTCTCATGATCAAGTTAACATTACACTCTGATCATGACCTTCAGATCTAAGATATGCAGAAGGAGCGCTCCTCTCTTTCTCTAAACAAGATCATACAACCATAAACCAGTATCGAGCCGATCGTACACTGGTTGTCACAAAGAAGAATCAAGATTACGAATACAATAACCAAATAATCCAACACCTCTAACGGTTGAGGATAGAGGAAAATGTTGGCCTTTAAGCCCAACATAAGTCTTCGACAACTCATCATGCTGAGGGGAATAGCATGGCTAGCCCGACTCAAACGGTAGTTGGTAAAGGCATATCAAATCCATTGACAGCTGAGGATTGCTAAAAATCCTAAGGGACCTGTTCCCATTTAATCCCGTAGTTAAGGATAGAGGAAAATGTTGGCCTTTAAGCCCAACATGAGTCCTTGACAACTCATCATGCTGAGGGGAATAGCATGGCTAGCCTGACTCAAACGGTAGTTGGTAAAGGCATCCAAATCTGTTGACAGCTGAGAATTTGGTAAAAATCCTAAGGACCTGTTCCGATTTGATTCCGCAGTCAAGGATAGAGAAAAATGTTGGCCTTTAAGCCCAACATAAGTCCTCGACAACTCATCATGCTGAGGGGATAGCATGGCTAGTCTGACTCAAACGGTAGTTGGTAAAGGCATATCAAATCCGTTGACGGCTGAGGGTTTGCTAAAAATCCTAAGGGACCTGTTCCCATTTGATTCCCTCTCCGAAATCAATTACCAATTCCCATCCATGGAATGGTAAGACCATATAAAAGGTATTCATAACCCTTGCTAAATGACGAGTCTAACCTATCATGTTAACACTAAACCTCTAATAGCAAGACTATAATCTACTCCCCAATGGATAAAACCAATATCCCCAGTGAATAAACCCCTCTTGTCATTCTCTTCAACAGAACGATAGGTCCACTCAAATTACTATTATGTTCAAGCACCTCTAACAGTAAATGAATCCTTGTCAAGTTAACATCACACCTCTGGCAAGTTGCTTTACAAGTCCCCACAAAGCTCTCTGATACATGATCTTCTATGGGACTCATTTCCTAACTCCCCAACGAGTTTCTAACAATCAGTCCTCAGTAGACTTTTTGGTTGTCACGTTAACAATATACCTCTGACAATTTCTTCCAAATAACATCCGAAGGAGATAGCAAAATCCCTATGGAGTTAATAATCAAGTCTTATTTCTCCAAGTGGAATGATTCCTTTGTCATCATGTCTAGTTCGTCACCTCTGAATGACAAAATCTCGAGCTTGGTGGCTTCTCAATCGGTTATGTCCATCTTACCTCTGAACTGACAGATAGCCAAGTCTCATCTTTCAGTCCAGTAGGGACTATTCGTTTGTCATCATATCCAGTTCGTCACCTCTGAATGACAAAATTTCGAGCTTGGTGGCTTCTCAATCGGTAATGTCCTTGTTACCTCTGAACCGACAGATAGCCAAGTCTCATCTTTCAGTCTAGTAAGGACTATTCCTTTGTCATCATGTCTAGTTCGTCACCTCTGAATATCCAAGTGTTATGTTCACCTGGAAGCTTCGCCTAACATTCTATCACTGAGCAGAATGCGAAGAAGCCCTCAAGGGCTAACTTCGCCATAAGGGCATTAATGCCTAAAGTTATTCTAAGGGCTTTAAATGAAAATCACCTAGAGGGGGGGTGAATAGGTGATAATGCTAATCAATGCACAATTAAAAATATGATGCAACAATCGCCCAATACAAGACTAGAAGCCGAATGCCCCGCGAAGGGTTCTAAACTTCTTCCACGTGATTCCTCTAGATATGAGTTGGAGGTGCGCAATGCAATCTTGTTGTGTGAGACTTTGATTGACAATATGAATATGAAACAAGTGAATATTGCAATGAAAATAGAGAGCAAGTAAGAAGCAATGAAAGTAAAGCAAGAAGCAAGAGCTAGTAAACAAACGCAAACACCGAGAATTTTTCCGAGGTTCGAGCACCCAGCTCTACGTCCCCGCCTTCCCCAGAAGGATTTCTAACCACTATAACTTCACAAAGAGGTTACAAATATACCGGAGTACCCAACTCCAAAATCTCAAGTACAAGTATTCTCTTGGTGATCAAAAGACCACAAACTCTCTTTTGAAAAATTCTCTTCCCTTACAAAAAGCCCTGTAGAACAATGAGTAGGATTGAAGCTCTAGTATTGTAAGTGAAAAAAGAAATTGAAATCAGAGAGTTTTGAAAAATACTTCAAAAAATGAGAGATTTTCAGCACAAAACCAGAAATGAAATTCTTTGAATGCCTTAAACTTTTGAAACTTTTGCAAATTTTTGTTGTAAAGAAACCTCTCCCTAATCACCCCTATTTATAGTAGAGGGCTAGGGATTAAAGAGTAACCCACTTAATGGTAATTAGGAAGTATTAGGTTCAAAAAAATATCATATAAACTCGTTTTACGAAGAAAAAGACAAAAATAAAACAAGTTTAAAAAGTAGCCGTTACTGTTGAAACGACTCTCTCGGTCGACCGGCCGGTCGATCGGGGTTCAAATAAAATAGCCGTTGCAGGCTCTCGGTCGACTGCCCGGTCGACTGGGCAGAAACAGAGAGCAACTGCACTTCAGTCGGCCGGCCGCCCGGTCGACCGAAGGGCTCCGGTCGACCGCCCGGTCGACCGGTAAACGTGCACACATGCACGCACCCATCTGCCAGAAGCCCGGTCGACCGGATAGGTCGACCGATCTGACCTGACTTAGTGCGGTCGACCGGTCGGTCGACCGTCTCAGGCTAAAAAATCAAAAATGAAACAGAATTTTAAGGAGACAAAGATTTTTAACAAAATAGTTTTGATTTGAAACATGTATAATACACAAATTGAGTTTACAACCAAAAGACTTTACATCAAAATATTTTGTATATATTTATAGGGAATATTTTTAGAAATGAGATGTGCGCAAAAACGTGTGTTTGAATGTAGAGCTTCAAACCTATTCACTATTCTTTAATAAAATTATAAAACTAAAAACAAATCTAATGAAGTCTCTTGAGCAATCTTGAAGTCTTGAGCCATGCAATGCCTTGCTAGAGCCTTCTCTTCTATGTTCCTTCCTTGATGTGCCAAATGCCTTATTTGCTTCATGAACCTAGAATCTTTGCAATGGCCTCCAAATATGGTACTAACCTGAAACTTATCTTGAACAAACTAATTAGTACCAAATAGCTCTTATTTGTTTTGTTATCATCAAAACTCTAAACAAATGGAGAGTGTAATCCTTTGGGCCAATAATCTCCCCTTTTTGATGATGACAAAACAAATAGGCTATGATAAAAAATAAAAGAGAGGGTGTAAGCTCCCCCTCAAATTATGCTATATTTAAACAAGCAAAACAATTTGAATAGCAAGCAAAAACCATAAGACTAAAAACCATGAGATATAAAACACTTGCAAAACACTTAAACTCAAATACAGGAATCCATAAAAACACATCAAAATCACAAACCAAAACCATATAAACTCATTCTCCCCTTTTTGTCATACATCAAAAAGGTTAAGAAAACATTTTTATTCAATAACACAAATATTAAGTTCACCACAAATAAAGGAAAATTTAGCAAAATCAAGTGGTTTAGTGAAAATATCGGCAAGTTGCAAATCCATGGAAACATACTCAATATCTATATCACCTTTCTCAAAATGATCTCTAAGAAAGTGATATCTAATCTCAATGTTCTTGGTCTTACTATGTTGATTTGCATTCTTAGTCATATGTATAGTACTAGTATTATCACAAAATATTTTTATATGGTTATAATGCAAATCATAATCAAGGAGAGTATGTTTCATCCAAAGGACTTGTACACAACAAGCCCCCGCGGCAACATACTCCGCCTCGGTGGTTGAGAGAGCTACGGAATTTTGTTTCCTAGAGGACCATGAAACAAGACAATTACCAAGAAATTGACATGTCTCACTAGTACTCTTTCTATCTACTCTACAACCCGCATAGTCGGCATCCGAATAACTCGTCATTGAGAAATCTCCGGTTTTCGGATACCAAAGACCCATTCCAATTGTGCCCTTAATATAACGAATGATGCGTTTTACTGCAATAAGATGGGACTCTTTAGGACACGATTGGAATCTAGCACAAAGACACACACTAAATATGATGTCCGGCCTACTTGCCGTCAAATACAACAAACTTCCTATCATGTTTCTATATAACTTAATATCAACACATTTACCTTGATCATCCTTATCAAGCTTGGTTGTAGTTGCTATGGGAGTGTTGCAAACTTTTGAGCCTTCAAGTCCAAACTTCTTTACGAGTTCCTTTGCATACTTGGCTTGACATATGAAATTCCCATCTTGCAATTGCTTGATTTGGAGTCCAAGAAAGAAATTTAATTCACCCATGGAAGACATTTCAAACTCACATTGCATAACCTTTTCAAATTCCTTGCATAAAAACTCATTAGTAGAACCAAAAATTATATCATCCATATAAATTTGCACAATTAAAATGTCATTATCAACATGCTTAATGAATAATGTTTTGTCTACTTTGCCATTAACAAAATCATTTGAAATGAGAAAACTAGAAAGCCTTTCATACCAAGCTCTTGGAGCTTGTTTCAATCCATACAAAGCTTTATCAAGTTTAAAAACAAAATTGGGATGAACATGATCAACAAAACTGGGAGGTTGTTCAACATAAACTTCTTCATTAATAAAACCATTTAAAAATGCACTTTTCATATCCATTTGAAAAAGTTTAAATTTTTAAAAGATGCAAAAGCTAGTGTCATCCGTATGGCTTCAAGCCGTGCTACGGGTGCAAAGGTCTCCTCAAAGTCAATTCCCTCAACTTGAGTATAGCCTTGGGCCACTAACCTAGCTTTATTCCTAATGACATTTCTGGACTCATCCATCTTGTTCCTAAAGATCCACTTAGTACCAATTATTGGTCTATCGTGAGGCCTAGGAACAAGGTGCCAAACTTGGTTGCGCTCAAATTGATTGAGTTCCTCTTGCATGGCTAGCAACTAATATGAGTCCCCCTCGGCTTCGAGGATGTTTTTGGGTTCAAAATGAGAAATGAATGCAAAGTTACCACATAAGTCATGGAGTTTGGAGCGAGTTGTTACCCCTTTAGAGACATCACCTAAAATGAGTTCCTTGGGGTGATTTGTAGCGTATCTCCAATCTTTAGGAAGCGGTTGAGAGCTTTCCTCTTTATCCTCTTGAACATCACCAATGGGTTCTTGCTTTTCTTCTTGAGCGGGTGAGTCCTTCAAGGATAGTCTCTCCATGTCTTCACCTAATGGGTCAATCTCTACAACATTCTCAACAACCACATTAGATTCTTCAAATTTAACATGCATGGATTCTTCAATGATAAGAGAAGATCTATTGAATACTCTATAAGCTTTACTAGTAGTAGAGTATCCAACAAAGATAGCTTCATAAGCCTTAGCATCAAATTTACCCAAGTTATCTCTAGAATTCAAAACAAACACTTGCATCCAAAAACTTTGAAATATGCAACATTAGGTTTTCTAGAATGATACATTTCAAAACATGTTTTGGAGGATTTTTTACACAAATAAATACGATTTGAAATATAGCATGCGGTGTTTACGGCCTCGGCCCATAGATAATGAGGGAGGTCATATTCACTTATCATGGTCCTAACCATCTCTTGAAGTGTTCTATTCTTTCTTTCTATAACTCCATTTTGTTGTGGAGTTCTAGGAAATGACATTTCATGCTTGATTCCCTTTTCATCACAATAAGTCATGAAGAGTTGGTTAACAAACTCACCACCTCTATCACTCCTTATTTTCAAAATCGAAAAACCCTTTTTCTTTTTCAACCCTTTTTCGAAAAATCTTGAAATGAGAAAAAGTTTGATATTTGTGTTCCAAAAAGAAAATCCAAGTGAAACGGAAAAAATCATCAACTAAAACAAACGCATATCTACTACCATTTAAGCTCTTAGTTTTAGTTGGTTTAAAGAGATCCATATGAATTAATTCTAATGGCCTAGTTGACATGATATCCTTGATTGGTTTGAAGGAAGACTTGGTTTGTTTCCCAAGTTGGCACGCACCACAAATGCGGTCTTTCTCAAACTTCAAGTAAGGAATACCCTTCACCAATTCCTTAGAATTAATCCTAGAAAGATGGTCAAAAGATGCATGTCCTAATCTTCTATGCCAAAGCCAAGAATTCTCATCAAAAGCATTCAAGCATTTAGTAGAACAATCCAAATTAAGCATGTCAATGATATAAACATTATTATCACGAAATCTGGTGAGAATACAATCATTGGTTTTACAATCAAGGATTTTGCAAGAAGAATCATCAAAAATAACTTTAAGTCCACGGTCACAAAGTTGACTAATACTAAGCAAGTTATGTTTCAAACCATCAACAAGAATAACATTTTCTATAGTAGGAGATGCACCAATTTGAATGTTACCTATACCGATGATAGTGCCCTTGGAGTCATCCCCGAAGGTGACGGTGCCACCTTCCACGTACCTTGATAGGGTTGTAAAGTTGTTGATATCCCAAGTCATGTGTCTTGAACAACCGCTATCAAGGTACCACCGCTCCTTACGTCTTGGAGCCTTGGTGTGTACCTACATCAAATAATTTAGGACTTGATTTTGGTACCCACATTTTCTTGGGTCCTAAAGTGTTAGTGTCATGAACCCATACAAGATTATTTGTTCTAGTTATTTGGTCATAACAAAATTTAGCCAAATGTCCATTCTTATCACAATAAGTACATCTATACACTCTATCATATTTAAAAACATAGTGAGTGTGTGACTTGTGAGCATGTGTAGATTTAGCATGAGTGTTGTGTGTAGTGTGAGCATGAGGAATTTTGACATGAGAACCTTTAGCATGAGAACTATGCTTTTAGAAAATATTTCCTCAAGTTTCTTAGTGTTGAAAGCACAATCCTTAAAAACTTTTTCAAAATCAACAATTCTAGTTTTCAACGAAGAAATTTCTTTTTCATCAATCTTTGGAATTTTGCTTTGCAAGCAACTTTATAAGCACTAAATTCATTTTGAGTAGAAATAAGATTTGAAGAAATTTCATCCTTTTCTTTAGAAACAATAGCAAGTTAATTTTTAAGAAAAGCAACTTCCTTTTTCAATTTTGAACATTCTATCTTTTTATTATCATGGCTTTCCGAAAGTTCAACAAAAGCATGTACAAGCACCTCTTTGCTTAATTCATCTTCTTCTTCAGGAGGTTGAGAGGTTACCTTGGGTGTGTTTGCCATGAAACAAATGTTCGCCGTGTCCACCTCGTCTTCGGATTCGCTTTCTGAATCCCATGTGGCTTTGTAAGCTTTCTTTTCGACAGGCTTCTTTTGCTTGAAAGAGGAAGTCACCTTTTTCTTGAATTCTGGGCAATCGGCCATGATGTGTCCGGGCTTTCGGCAATTATAGCAAATGATTCTTCTCTCCTCTTTTCCTTCAAATTTCCTTCTAAAGTTGAGCTTGTTCTTCTGATACATTCTCTTCACGTTTCGCACAAGGAGGGATAGCTCCTCATCTTCTTCTTCATCTACTTCATCGTCATCAAGAGTGGAGGAAGACTTGAAGGCTATAGATTTCTTCTTTTGAGGAACCGCTTCTTCTCTTGCCTTCTTTTCCATCTCATGAGTTTTCAAGTTTCCAATGAGACTTATGAGATCCATTTCATCCCTGTCATTCAATTCTTTCAAGGTGGGTGGCCTTTATCTCCCATGATGAAGGAAGAGCCCGAATCACTTTCCGCACCTTTTGGTCATTGCTAATATCATCACCTAAAGAGGAAATAGCATTGGTAATTTTATTAAACCTTGTAATCATGCAATCAATAGATTCATCATCAATCATTTTAAAGCTTTCATATTGGGACCTCAAGAGATCTATCTTATCTCTCTTTACTTGTGATGTCCCCTCGTGTGTGACCAACAAATGTTGCCAAATCTCATAGGCAGATTGGCAATGTATTACCCGTGTAAGGTCATCCTCATTCAAGGCGGTTAGGAGGGAATTTTGGGCCTTGGAGTTAGCCTCATATTCTCTAAAGGTAAGGTCGGACCAAGTGCTTTCCTCACTATCGGGTATAACATAGGGCTTGGTCAAGGATTTTGCAACTAAGCTACCTAAAGATTGTAAGAAAATAGTCATCCTAACCTTCCAAATAGGGAAATTAAGTCCATCAAATTTAGGAGGGGTTTTGATGATGTCGGCCATGTTTACTAGTGTATGAATGAAGGAATGCAAATGATGATTAGCAAATTTTAAGGATCTCTCTAAGGATGTTAAGCCGAACCTAGAGTCCAAGCTCTGATACCAATTGAAAATCACCTAGAGGTGGGGGTGAATAGGTGATAATGCTAATCAATGCACAATTAAAAATATGATGCAACAATCGCCCAATACAAGACTAGAAGCCGAATGCCCCACGAAGGGTTCTAAACTTCTTCCTCGTGATTCCTCTAGATATGAGTTGGAGGTGCGCAATGCAATCTTGTTGTGTGGGACTTTGATTGACAATATGAATATGAAACAAGTGAATATTGCAATGAAAATAGAGAGCAAGTAATAGAAGCAATGAAAGTAAAGCAAGAAGCAAGAGCTAGTAAACCAAACGCAAACACCGAGAATTTTTCTGAGGTTCGAGCACCCAGCTCTACGTCCCCGCCTTCCCCAGAAGGATTTCTAACCACTATAACTTTACAAAGAGGTTACAAATACACCGGAGTACCCAACTCCATAATCTCAAGTACAAGAATTTTCTTGGTGATCAAAAGACCACAAACTCTCTTTTAAAAAATTCTCTTCCCTTACAAAAAGCCCTGTAGAACAATGAGTAGGATTGAAGCTCTAGTATTGTAAGTGGAAAAAGAAATTGAAATCAGAGAGTTTTAAAAAAACACTTCAAAAAATGAGAGAGATTTTCAGCACAAAACCAAGAAATGAAATTCTTTTGAATGCCATAAACTTTTGAAACTTTTGCAAATTTTTGTTGTAAAGAAACCTCTCCTTAATCACCCCTATTTATAGTAGAGGGCTAGGGATTAAAGAGTAAACCCACTTAATGGTAATTAGGAAGTATTAGGTTTAAAAAATATCATATAAACTCGTTTTAGGAAGAAAAAGACAAAATAAAACAAGTTTAAAAAGTAGCCGTTACTGTTGAAACGACTCTCTCGGTTAACCGGCCGGTCGACCGGGGTTCAAATAAAATAGCCGTTGCAGGCTCTCGGTCGACCGCCCGGTCGACTGGGCAGAAACAGAGAGCAACTGCACTTCAGTCGGTCGGCCCGCCCGGTCGACCGAAGGGCTCCGGTCGACCGGTAAACGTGCACACATGCACGCACCCATCTGCCAGAAGCCCGGTCGATCGGATCGGTCGACCGATCTGACCTGACTTAGTGTGGTCGACCGTCTCAGGCTAAAAAATCAAAAATGAAACAGAATTTTAAGGAGACAAAGATTTTTAACAAAATAGTTTTGATTTGAAACATGTATAATACACAAAATTGAGTTTACAACCAAAAGACTTTACATCAAAATATTTTGTATATATTTATAGGGAATATTTTTAGAAATGAGATGTGCGCAAAAACGTGTGTGTTTGAATGTAGAGCTTCAAACCTATTCACTATTCTTTAACAAAACTATAAAACTAAAAACAAATCTAATGAAGTCTCTTGAGCAATCTTGAAGTCTTGAGCCATGCAATGCCTTGCTAGAGCCTTCTCTTCTATGTTCCTTCCTTGATGTGCCAAATGCCTTATTTGCTTCATGAACCTAGAAATCTTTGCAATGACCTCCAAATATGATACTAACCTGAAACTTATCTTGAACAAATTAATTAGTACCAAATAGCTATTATTTGTTTTGTTATCATCAAAACTCTAAAAAAATGGAGAGTGTAACCCTTTGGGCCAACATTAAAGTCCTTTTCTAGCTGCGCTCTAAAGGCTAGCTTCGAATCCTGTTATTCGACAGGATGTGAACCGCCTAAGGGTTAGCTTCGCACAGAAGCTTGGCAAAGAAACCATTCGGTTCCTAAATTTCCTGTTGAGAAATTAAGGGAATTAAATCCCCTAAAAATTCGGCAAAGAAAATTAAGGGAGTTGAACTCCCTGAGATCACTGGATCATAATGAATCGTTCTAGATTCATCATGAAATAGCCAAAAATTGGCTTCGAAAAGAGATAAAAATCTCTAAATAAGAAGGAAAAATCCCTACCCGCAATGGGGCGTTCAATGACCGGAGGAGAAGGAGGCCCCTTCGTCACAGAGGTCGCTACCTCTTTGCCTGCTTGTCTTTTGGGAGCCATGGAAGAACTGAAAGTTCTAAAGTATCAAACTAAGAAGAAAGAAGAAGAAGAGATTTGTGTTCTCTGAAAATTCAAAGAGAAGTAATTCTTTCTCTGCCAGCCCAATCGGGCTTTTATAGGCTGATGATTGCCTAAACTTTGCCTCCTCAAAAGGAGCGCAGGCGATCGTTTCAAATTAATTTGAAACAGCGCCTAAAGCGCCTTCCCGAGAAGCGTTACTTCAGCCCCGCAAAGGGCTAACTCCGCCGTGAGTTCAACGTTGGTTTCGCGCGACGCTTGAGTAACTTCGCTGAGAACCGTGCCTTAGCTCCGCTAAAAGCACATTTCTAACTTCGCGAAAATTCTGTGTTAGCTTCACCAGAGACTTGTTCCTAACTTAGTTGGGAGTCTGTCCCCAACTTCGCTGGAAGTTTGCTCCGCGAGAGCTTCTATTTTCTCCTAAGGAAAAGACTTACCAAAAGCTAGTCCACTCCGGGTGTTCTCGAATCAAAAAGGAGGAAAACAAAGCAGATAAGCAGAAAATAAACATTTTTATTGATTCAAAAGGGAAGATACATTGACACTACATCAAGGTGGTCTTTCGTACAACTGAATCATTGCTCCATAGGCATACAAGTTGTCCTATCTACTTCCAAGGTGATAAGCCAAACCAACTGGACACAAAAGGCCTTCCTCCTGCACAAGGCCGTAATCCTTCGCTTAATGACAGATTTTGCCATCAAGAAGCTGGATCTTCTTTGATGAAAATTGGCAAAGGACTGGTTGCCACCAGAAAGTTGGATCTTCTTTGATTAAAATTGGCAAAGGAAGGATCTGAGACCTTAAGGTGACGCCCTCTTTCCCGAAGTGGATCATCTCGGATAAGCGACTACCAACCCCTTCCCGAAGTGGATCATCTCAGATAAGCAACTACCAACCTCTTCTTGGAACATGCATCAGCTGCTCTAGTATATTCCTCCTACTTAGGATTAAAGTTTCAACTGGAAGATCAAGAGGCAAGTTTCTGGTCTCTTTCATCAAGACAAAAGACTGGCGGGCACAGTTCACTGCAATGCAAACTGGAAACAGGTTAGCATTAAATCAAAGAGAAAGCTGCAAAGATGAAATGCTAAGTCAAATTCTTTAGGCGAAGCAATTCATATCCGATCCAGTGGTGCTTTAGTTAAGCAGAGATAGCCTCGCTTGAACAGTGATGATTGACTAGCTCAGCATAAGCCAAGTCTTAGCTCCGCCTAAGGCAGTTAGGCTGAAGAAGCCTTAAAAAGGACCAACTCCTAGCCTCACCTATATGGCTAAGCCAGACTGGTCCAAAGGGACGCAGTCTTAGCCCCACCTATATGGCAAGACTGGCTCAACCTTGAAGAGACTAAGTCCCAATTCTTGCCTATGTGGCGGATTTAACAGGCAGATTTAATAGATCAAGACAGGAACTCTGCATGAAAAAGTCTTTTGCTGATCAAGCGAGAATGATAGCTTCACCGAGAAGCTGAAAAATAAGTTTGAAACCCTTTTCTGAAAGTCAGCCAAATGCAAAGATCAAGGGAATTTAATCCCTAAGATAGCTGGTAAAGCTAAGGGAGATGAACCCCCTGAAAGTCATCAGATGACCGAGACTTACCAGCTCTTGGCCGGTTAGTGACCAGAGTGGGCGCCCCCACTATTTCAGAGATCTGAGTCTCCTTTCTTGGGCAACGAGGAGATGTCATGAACAGAATTTTTAAAAAGAGAAAAGTATGTTTCTCTGAAAAGGACTTCAAGTGTCCTATTTATAGGCCTCATGGCCTGACCACGCCGCTGACGCTTCAAGCATAGGAGCACGGGCGAAGTTAAAGCATTTAAATGCTTAGCCTCATGAAAGGGATAGCCTCCCTTATTAAATACAAGAGAAGTTTATTCTAACCTCGGAAAAAGGAGCAATCCCTCTCGTGACTAGCTAAAAAGCAGTTAGCCTCGGGAAAGGAACGTCATTCCAAATACCGAGTTAACGCGAACCTATCCAGAAGCAAAGCTACCCAAACGTGAAGCTACCCAGAATCACGAATCTACATGATTCCTCGGCGAACTTATTCCAATCCGGAAGCAAAATTGAAAGTGGAGCTGAACTCAACCACTATAGCGACGTTCGCATTTCAATATCAGCAATCAAAGCAGTTCAAAGTATTTCGGAGTCTGAACCATTCCATTGCAGACTTACAAAAACTTTGAAGGGGGTCTTGTTGACACTCTAAAAAAGACAAGATTCCTAACTGGCCTGATCAATGTCTAACTTGTTGACATCTATAAAAGACAAGCGGCAGACAAGCTGACGACCAGTTCTTCACCCATCTCAAAGGGACGTATCAACAACTTGGACTCTACTGATCCAGTGAAGCAGACAATAAGCCAGAAAAGCTCATGAAAGGCCCAAGCAGGACCAGAGACACTAAGTTAGCTCAACACTTAGTCTCGCACGAGCCCACGAGATAAGTCTCGCATAAGAAGCCAAAGTTGCTTAGCATCACAGGAAGCTCCTTTACAGCCTCGCTGCGAGCTAACTTACAATTTCGCACAGGAATGCTCAATTAACTCCGTAGAGAGTTACCTTCGCTCGAAGCCCCATGCAGTTGCGCAAAAGGGTAATTGATAAGGTAACTTCGCCACAAAGTTATCTAGCTCCGCTGAAGAGCTTTCCTTCTAGCTTCGTCACATGCTTCTCCCAGCTCTGCCATGAGCTCAACGCAATGACTCCGCTGCGGATCTTCTATGGTCACCTTTGACCAATCAAATCTTTAGATGAGATCAAATCTAATTGAGATCAGATCTAATTGAGATTAAATTTGGCAGTTGTTTGCCATAATCTTTTAACTCTCCCAATCAAGTGAGAAGATCAGGAGAGATCTTTCAGTTATTTGAAAAGAATCAAGGGAGCATCCCTCATCTAGCAGAGCAGATCAAGAGATCAGCTATTCCTAACTTCGCAGAAGCTGATTCTAGCCTCGCTGCTAGGCTACTTACCGGATGTAAAACAGATTGACCCAATCTGTTTTCAGATTTTCAGGGCGATTATACCCCTACTCCTCCTTATAAATAGCCTACCAGGGGCAAGAGGAAGAGATAAGGGAAGCTAGAAAAGAAGAAAGAGGCTCAGAAAAGGAGAGGAGAGACTGCTGAGGACAGGGATCTACTCTCTTGCTTTCAAGAATTCAGAGAATTATTTCTCTTATCGGGGTGCTAATACCCTAAGATCTTCCTCCCTTTCAAGGAATTTTCAGAACCAGGCGAGAAGGAATTCCCAAGCGGAGGTAGCTCGAGAAGTAACAAGAGGGTTCTACCGACCTTCTGTTCTCCGATTCCCCGAACCATGCGAGAAGGGAATCCCATCAGGCAGCAGTCTGATTGTCTGATCGATCGCATCGTCAAAGGGATAAAGTGATCACGCGCTGATCAGATTCCTACCGGCACACTTCCCTAGAATCTCAGAGGAGATCTACCTGTAATCTTCTTCTTGCAAAGAATTACTTGTAATTTTGCTCCTCGACACTTTTTTGTAAGTTTTCCTCTTTGCAAAATCAATGGAAAACAGGTGCCACATATTACTAACCCAATATCACTTCTTTATCTGAGAGGCTTGAAGTTGTACTTAATGGAGAGTTGTAATAAAATTCTTTGATGTGCTACATACTTACTATTACCCTGAGAGTTGACCAAAAGATCAAAAATAAAGAAAACTCAGATAAGAGATCATGGATAATGAAAACCGATAATAACGGATCTTGAATATTGAGCGTCAATTACCCTGAAAGGCCTAGCTAAGAATATAGAATAATCATAGTGAGTCTTAAATACAATCCTATGAATGATAACCCGACTATAGATGAAATATTTAGAGAATACCAGTCCTGCAAGGTTGGCTGAATAGATCGTCGGTAAAAATTATGACAAGTTGGTGCAGATACGGCTAGAAAACCCGCTTCACCAAGTCCATGCAACACATTAGACGGGGGAAATCTGGAGAACGAGGCTAGGATGCTAAACTCTGATGGAATTAGCCACAAGCGAGTCATAGCCAGGTGGGGCCATTGCGTAACACAGCATCATGCGCTAAGCATTAGGGTGCGGCGGAGCTAACGCTCTGCGAGGCTCGCACTTGGCAGAGCTCATGCAGCGAAGTCATCACATAACACAGCGCTAAATGCAAAGCTTCAGGGTGCAATAAAGCCCACACCGAGTTGATCTCGCATGGCTAGATCGTGACTCTTGCTTGGCGAGGCTAGTGGGGTCCGAGGCTCATCAAATCTAGAAAGACTGCTAGGCGTTCTGGCTCCGAAGGAAATGATCAAGAATTCCTAATAATCGAGATAAGTCATGAATGTCGTCTTCTGGATAATAGACTAATTGCAGATCAATTTTGAGAATACCCGAGCTTCATAGAGTTGATCAAAGAGATCATATAATGCTTCTTTCTTCCCTCTGTCGCTACATCTTCATTCTATTCATAACTTAAGTTGGTATAAATCTATGAAAACCGAAATAGGAAAAAATGGAAGAGATACAAAAATCAAAGGAAGGACGATCCAAAAAAAAAATAGATAGCTCTGCAATTGTAGTTGGATTGTATAATCAGGACTCATGCATACTCATTACGAATTTCATTATCATTAATTTGTTGACTGGTTATACTGTGGATGTGAGAGCCTAGGCTCTGATACCATCTTGTAACGCCCTGACCCCACTAGTACGGAGACGTTACTGCGATGTATATTCGTAGGTCAAAAATACCCTCGCATATATACGCTAAGCATCAGTACTAACAAGAATCAGAGTAGAAATTATGTGATGCATTATACATTCTAACATATAAGTACAATTATAAAGTTAACACAGAATGTGACACAATATTAAAAGAATATTACATCACCGACAGGTGAAATGCGAGAATATAAAGAGATATACAATTATGAATAGTACCAAAGGTGTTCACGAGTCACAAAAGAAAAAACTCGAGGGCCGAGCAGGGGCCTAAAAGGATAGGGCTTTGGACGATCTGTTGATGATCCACGCTTCCGCTACGCATCTCTGATCAACAACCGGAAGAATCTACAAGCTTCAAGCTCCAGATCTGAATGTTTGGACACATATATAGCATAATTTTAATACATTCCTACATTTATTTCTGTAATAATTCCTACAACTCACTTGTCTTGATGTCTAAATTCATGTAGGATATGATAGAGAGAAGATAAGCATAAATTTTATCCAATTAAATCTAAAAGTTCAAATCAACAGGGATTGATTCAAATCCAGAGGGTCTAGAAATAGTCTTATCTCATGACCGGATATACAAATGAGATAATATCATCAAAATTCAAAGAAAAACGGATTAGAAGAAGACCCTATCAGTTTCGCAGGGGATAAAAGGATATATCGTCAAATCCAGAACAAAATCTGAAAATCCAAGATAGAAAGATAGAGGAAGAATCAATGGACATATGCATTCAGATCCTGGCCCTATGACTAGGATCTTTCCTCAAAAATGCGGCTTCACGGCCAAGAGTTTGAATCATGTTTGCTCCCTATCTTTATACGCTTATTCTTATCTCCTTTCTCCTATAAATACCTGATCTGAGATAGAAAATGTACACCTTAAGGCTGAAAAGAATTTGAGAGGAGAGTTGTGTGTTGTAATGTGAGTTTTAGATCAAGAGTGCTGTAATAACGATTCTTCAATGAAAATCAGTCTTCTTCAAAACAGATCTTGCAGCGTTTTAGGCTAAACTTTCTCTACTTCTTTCTTTATTTTTGTGATGTGATTTTCTTCTTTTTATTGCATGTTTTATTTTATGAATTTATCAACAATCTTATGCATGTTTTCTCTTATTTTCTATTGTTAGTTCTTTTGTCTTCAACATCGATCGGAGGAGGAGATATTAAGGCGACGACAAGGAGCAAAGCCACCGAGTTTCATCTTTCTCTTCCCTTCATCCCAATCTCTTAATTTCTTTCTTCATCACCTTAATTATTTAGTCTTTAGATGAGCATAATTTTACAACATTTTCATGCCCATATTTATCTATTATTTATTTATAAATAATGCTACTCGGATATTTATAGTGGTGTTTTGCAGATAAATTTGTTAGGAGAAGACTGGACTAAAAAAGTACTCTTTCGAGATTGTAAAAGCATGCTAAAAGGAGTGAAAGCGAGATAGGAGGCTTGGCACTGCTGGGATCGCTCCACTATGATTAAAACTGACATCAAAGAAATCTATAGTCAATTCAGAGGAGTTTGAGGCAAGTATGGGTGAAAATACAATTTTGCAAAAGTTCAGGGTTTAAACGCAAAAAAGGACAAAGATAAGATGTGCAAAATTTATTTATGTATTCTCCTTGAAATATTATAATTATTTGGGACTTATGTGTAAAATAGTCAAACCCTAAGCCTATAAATAGTCATGTAGGGCTAGGGTTTTGGAGGAGGCTAATTTTTTTACCTATAACCTAGATTTTCAGATTTTTAGACGGCCGTATTTCTTTCCTCTCTGAATTCTTTTCCTTTTGTTTTGGCTTCATTCAATGATTTTAGGGCACTGCAATTTTTCTCCCATTCTTCAAATCAAGGCATGTTAGGCCTTTGTGCTCGGAGCTCCAAAGGAGCCAGATCTGCACCAGCTTTTCAGGAAAAAAAAAAAAAAAAAGAAAAGAGGAAGAAGAAGCACCCAAATCAAGGCGCCTATATCCAGGCGCCCCACAAGGCGCCCAAATCAAGGCGCCTCTTCCCAGGCGCCTATATCCAGGCGCCCCTTCCCAGGCGCCTAAACCAGGCACCCAGGCGCCTAAAACCCAGGTGCCCAGGCGCGGCGCCCCAGGCACCCACAGACCGAGGAGCCATAACAGCATCTACAGGCGCTTCGCCAGAGCACCCAGGCCTACATCTGCTTCCAGCATACTCGGCCAGAAGGCACACCTTCCAAGGTCCAGTCAGACCGACGTTCAGATCTGTCAATGTACCTAATTCAGGTTAGTGTTTTAATTAATTAATATAGTCTTAGATATATTTGTTTAGATAATTAGTTAGATCATTGAATATTTAATAATTTAGATTGCTAGATTAATAAATTTTTTGGTCTAGGTAATTAAATTAAATTAGTCATCTGTAGTATCTTTAATTAATGAATGATTCACTGTTCAAATACATGATGATTAAACTGGATATGTGCAACTAAATTAATTTCATGAACCTAGAGTGATGAACCTAGGCTACTTGATCGTATTGGATATTTAAATCTCTCGGATAAGATACGAAAAGCACAGTAATTGATTTTTAATCAATAGGATTTATTGCTAGATATTTAGAATTTGACAAGATATGTTTAAATAATCGATATCCATGCTTAGTGTCTTCTCTTAATTATTGCTTTAATTTTATTTTATTCTTGCACTTTGATAGACTATGAGATTAATTTTAATATCTTGTGCTTAAGACTAACGTTCAAGGATTTTATGCCAATTGAGAAAAGAGATTATTATTGTGCAATTGCAATCATTTAGTTGAGAGATAAATCCCACCACATGAACAGTAGTTTAGGGGATTCTACCCTAGGTGCATGACCCTCCTCTTTGACAACTTAGTTCACACCAACTTCTTATTATTCACAACCAATTCGTCTACATCGTATTAGGATCACAAGAAACACCTTACCTGTGGACCGACCCTCAAGTGCTACAACTACCTACCGTGCACTTGCGGTATTTTAAAATGAGGAGACAGAATCTCCATATTAAGTTTTTGGCGCCGTTGCCGTGAAAGCGCCTGTTTTCTTTAGTCTTAGCACGTTTACCGAAAAATAAAAATAAAAATAAAAATAAAATAAAAATATTTAATTAAAAAATAATAAATTATTAAAATTAGTGCAGTCCAAACATCACACTTTCCAACTGATACCTACGCTGATATATGTCAGCTTGGAACGCGATTCAACAGAACGTCTAGTCAGTGTAGAATCGAACGAGATTAAGATGACTGACTCTGTTCTACCAATGGTCCTCATGGACCGATGTTACCCTCCTCGATCATCACACCCTTCATGCATCAGATTGCTGGAAGCCACTAAGAACAACTATGAGCTGAAGTCACAACACATCACTATGCTTCCCAAATTCTCCGAGTTGGAATCTGAAGATGCCTATATGTTCATCAATGAGTTCAAGTAGGTGCGCGCAATGATGAGAATCAAGCAGCTGAGTGAAGATGGAGTCAAACTAAGGTTCATCCCTTTCTCACTCAGGGACAATGCTAAAAAGTGGCTATATAGTCTCATAATAAACTCAATCACTACATGGGCAGAGTTTTTTGCAGTCTTTCTGAAAAAAAAATTCCCAGTGCACAAGACTGCAAGAATCTGATCTGAGATTAATCAATTCAGACAACGGGACAATGAACCATTTTAGAGATACTTAGAAAGGTTTAAGGACCTTCTAGCTCAATGTCCCCACTATGCCATAGAAAAGTGGCGTCTCTGTCAAATAATCTATGAGGGTGGCGATCACAATTCGAAAACCCTTCTTGAATCCATGAGCTACGGTGACTTCATGAGGATGACAGATGATACTGCATGGATATTCCTTAAAAAGATGGCAGAGAAAACCATGCAGTGGGAAGAGTTTAATGAGAAGCCACCAACCACAAACTCAACCACTACATCGAGGAGTGGTATACATTCGATTGAAAACTCCATTGCAACCGAAGCAAGGATGGCAGCACTAATGAGAAGGATTGAAGTGTTGGAAAGTAAGGGGACTCCTCAGCAGTTCGATCAAGTAAATCAGACCTCTATACCAAGTTGCTTTAATTGTCAATCTCCAACTCATGTCATGGAAGATTGCCTGTTCCTTCCAAACCCACTGATGAATAGTCAAGGATAACAGTTAAACGCCACCTATCAGCGACAAAGTAATGATCCATATGCACCAACATACAATCCAAGGTGGAAGAATCACCCTAATCTTTCTTGAAATCAAGGAGAAGGATATCAAGGAGGGGCAACAAGTCCAACCCAACCAAGTGGTTCACAGTATGCTAGGCCAAACACATTCCCATATCAACAACAACAACCGGCCTTTGTGACACCATAATCCACTCCAACATATGCATATCCATCAATCCCACCCCTCGGATTTGGAAGAGAACAAAAGTTGAACACTATGGAGAAGAATCAACTCATTTATGCAATCAATAAATCAGCTATTGCAATCTAATCAACAAGCCATACAATAACTCACGCTGAAAATGAGTAAGATGTCTTCTCAAATGAGTGAAAGAGAAAGATGGACTTTCCCCAACCAACCTTAGATTAATCTCAGGGATACCAGAGCTAACAATAACACTTAAATTCAACTCAACTGAATACGATCCACATATTACGGTCCGAGAAAAAGGTGGACAATCAGGTGGAAGTCTACAGTCCTACAAAATCAGCTGCCCCAGTGACAGACCCCTCATCCTCAGGCTCTAGCAAAGCAAATGATAAGGAAGCTGAGGAAGTCATTGAGCCTACATATGATCCACCAGCTCCCTTTCCAAATAGGCTCTGATCCAAGAAGAACACAATGCAGATAGAGAAGATTCTAGAAATTTTCAAGCAAGTCAAAGTGAATATTCCTCTCCTTGAAGCTGTTGAACAGGTTCCATCGTATGCAAAGTTCTTAACGGACCTATCCACAAAGAAACGAGCTCATCGGACTTCTAAGAAGGTCTTCCTCGCTGCAAATATCAGCGAGATCATAAAGAGCACAACACCTGTGAAATACTAGGACCTTGGATGTCCAACTCAATCTTGCACTATTGGAACCACAGTAATTGACAAAGCCTTACTAGATTTGGGGGCGAGTGTCAACTTGCTTCCATATTTAGTTTACAAGCAATTAAGAGTGGGTGAGTTAAAACCCACAAGGATTATTTTGCAATTGGCTGATAGATCAGTAAAAATTTCAAAGGGCGAGGTAGAAGATGTACTGATCAAGGTTAGAGAATTCATATTCCCAGTCAATTTTGTTATCCTTGAAACTGCACCGGTGGAGAACCCGAGAGGGAAAATTCCTGTGATTCTTGGCCGACCTTTCTTGGCAACATCAAATGCTTTGATCAATTATCGCAGTGGGTTGATGAAACTCACCTTTGGGAACATGACTATCGATCTCAATATTTTCAATCTTGAAAAGCATCCAAGCAATCACTCTAACCAACCTTTTGATGTCAACATAATCCAAGGGATATCAAGCGAACATTTTGATGATGAAGGATCAGACATCGAGTATCTTGACCAAGGGTCAGAGCCTGACAAAATGGAACAAGAGTTTGATGAAGTGTTCGAACGAGCTGATCAAGTGTGTACAATGCACTGGGAGCCTCTTTATGAGTCACTCGATGAGGGAATTTGAGCACCACTTCGATCATCTGTGGAGGAGCTACCTAACTTAGAGCTAAAACCTCTCCCTAAAACATTAAAATACGCTTATTTAGGTGAGGATGAAAAGCTCCTGGCCGTGATAGCTTCCAATCTGAGTAAAAATCAAGAGTAATCGCTCTTGTCTGTATTGAAGGAGAACAAGGAAGCTATAGGGTGGACAATGGCTGATATAAAAGGGATAAGTCCAACCATCGTCCAGCATCAGATTCACCTAACTGAAAATGCCAAACCACGAAGAGACCCCCCAACACAGAATGAATCCTGTAATGATGGAGGCAGTAAGAAAGACATTTTGAAATGCCTCGACAATGGAATCATTTATCCAATCTCTGACAGTTCGTGGGTGAGTCGTGTGCAAGTGGTGCCAAAAAAGTCAGGAATCATTGTGGTCAAGAACGATGATGATGAGCTTATACCTACGCGAATTCAGACAGGATGGCGAGTGTGTATCGATTACAGGAAGCTCAATGCGAAAATAAGAAATGACCATTTTACTTTGCCGTTCATTGACCAGATGTCGGAACGCTTAGTCGGACATGAATATTATTGCCTCCTTGATGGATACTCCAGTTATAATCAAATCCCGATAGCTCTTAAGGATCAGGAGAAAACCACATTCGCATGTCCGTTTGGAACATTTGCATACAGACGCATGCCCTTTTGGTTGTGCAATGCACCTGCAACTTTTCAACGATGTATGCTCAGTATTTTTTTTGACATGGTGGAAAGATTTCTCGAGGTGTTCATGGACGATTTTTTCCATTTTTGGAGATTCCTTCTCAGAGTGCCTTCACCATCTCAGTCTGGTTCTTGCTCAATGTAGAGAAAAGAATCTGACATTGAATTAGGAGAAGTGCCACTTTCTGGTCCAACAAGGATTGTTTTGTGTCATATAATATCCAAGAAAGGGATTGAGGACAAAGAAAAGGTGGATTTGATAGCTTATCTCTTACCTCCTAGATCAGTTAAGGATATCAGATCATTCCTGGGACATGCTGGTTTTTATCAGTGTTTCATACAAAGCTTCGGCAAAATTGCTCGCCTATTAACCGGCCTTCTCGCCAAGGACGTCCCATTTGTTTTTACCTCAGAATGCCTTGAGGCATTTGAGATCTTAAAGAAGAAGCTAATTTCAGCCCCTATAATTCATGCACCGGATTGGAGCCAACCTTTCGAACTAATGTGTGACGCATCTGATTATGCGATCGGTGCAGTTCTCGGGCAGCGGATAGACAAGCAGCCTCATGTGATCTATTACGCTAGTAGGACACTGAACGATGTGCAACTCAACTACTCCATAACAGAGAAAGAATTCTGAGTCGTGGTCTTTGCGCTGGAAAAGTTTAGGTCTTACCTGATTGGCTTACAAATCACTATCTACACTGACCACGCTGCTTTAAAGTATTTGTTGACAAAGGAAGATATGAAGGCAAGACTGATAAGATAGGTATTGCTACTTCAGAAATTTGACCTTCTCATCAGGGACAAAAAGGGGACCGATAATCTGGTGGCTGATCATATGTCTCGTCTACCAAACGCTCCATCCTCTAATGTACCCATAAACGAACACTTTCTTGATGAACAACTATTTGTCGTGATAAGAGAGCCATGGTTCGCTGATATTGTTAACTTTCTTGTGACCAGAAAAACACCTGAAGAATGGTCATGACAATACAAATATAAGTATCACTCTGAATTAAAATACTTCTATTGGGATGATCTAAATTTGTGGAAGTACTGATCAGATCTTTAGGAGGTGTGTCCCCAAAGAAGAACACAAAAGCATCTTGTCATTCTGTCATGACCAAGCTTGTGGGGGGCACTTCGGAGCAAAGAAGACTGCAGAAAAGGTCTTGCAATGTGGTTTTTATTGGCCAACCCTCTTTAAAGACGCTCATGAGTTCTACAAATGTTGCACTCACTGTCAACATGTGGGCAGGATCACAAGGAGGAACATGACATTGTTACACACAATATTAACAGTCAAAATATTTGATGTGTGGGGCATTGACTTCATGGGACTATTTCCAAACTCATTTGGAAATCTCTACATTTTAGTTGCCGTTGATTATATGTCCAAATGGGTAGAAGCTGTGGCAAGCAGGACCAATGACAATAAGGTTGCTGTTAAATTCTTAAAGGAGAATATTTTTTCTCGATTTGGTGCACCACGTGCAATTATCAGCGACAATGCCACCTACTTCTATAACCATTCTTTTGGGGCTCTTATGAGGAAGTACTCAATTACCCATAAACTATCAACTCCTTATCATCCACAAATGAGCGGTCAAGTAGAAGTGAGCAACATGCAAATCAAGCAGATTCTGGAGAAAACAGTAAATATTAATCACAAAGATTGATTGTTAAAATTAGTAGATGCTTTATGGGCATACCGAACTGCTTTTAAAGCCAATCTTGGAATGTCTCCATATCATCTTGTTTTTGGAAAAGCATTCCATCTACCGGTAGATTGGAACACAGAGCCATGTGGGCCATAAAACAGCTCAATTTTGACCTTGACATGGCAAGAGAACATAGAAAGCTTCAACTCAACGAGTTGGAAGAAATCAGGAATGAAGCATACAAGAACGCCAGAATATATAAGGACAAGACAAAGGTGTTCCATGACAAAGTAATTTTGTAAAAGTCATTTACACAAGGTTAGAAAGTCCTATTATATGATTCTAAACTATATTTGTTTCCTGGTAAGTTAAGATCCAGATGGATGGGACCATTCGTGGTGCGTGTGATATTTTCTCATGGAGTAGTGGAGATAGAAGATCCGAAAAATGGTGCAGTGTTCAAGGTTAATAGGCAACGTTTAAAGCCATTCTTAGAAATGCCTGTGAGTAATAATGAGGAGGTTATGAGTCTTCATGACCCCCAATACGTTGGATGAGCGTTTATATACTGTATCTGTATAATTGTATATTATTATAAAAAAACTAACTTACTGATTCTATGTCTTAGACGCTAACAAAGAAAGTGGGAGAATTAAGAATATGGCAGACCCAGATATAGACCACAGACTGTGCTATGATGAGAATGATTTTTTGGACTACAACTCACCGTTTTTGGAATTTGGTTTTGACGAAGGAGTGTCAGTGAATGAATATGTTAACCGAATTATGCAACCAATTACTACCAACACCAAATTTCATCTGGGTATTCATAATTAGCAACACAGGTTTTATCCACATGTGCCAAAGCATGAGAATTTTGTGGGGTTGCAAACTTCGCACGGCCATCACATATAGAAAGCAGAAATAAGTTAGAACGAGCTGAGATTCCTGCTACCAACCCGAACGATGAACCCGACCAGGAACCTCCAGTTGCTAATCAAGGTAGCTCAGGTGAAGGTATGTATATTTTCACTATAGCCTGCTTCATTTTCATCCACTTATTTTAGGATTTTTCATAACCGTAGGGAGTCAGTGTAGTGTTTAGAGTCTTTTATTTATCTCTTTCTCTAACTTTGGTGTCAAGTTTTCTATAAGTGTTACAGGACAAGCATGAATGCACATACAGGAAGCAGTCTTTTAATTGTTTCTATGGCGATATTTCTCTTGGTGCAGTGTGAGTTATCTACAATTCTAGCATATTTCATAAATTCATCATTTTTCTTGCATGCGTGATCGGTCACATATATTGCATATATATTGTCACATTACCACGTTTATTATCTAATAAATCATATTAATAAAGTCTTATTTTCTTTATAAAATGCAGGCCCACTGCTAAAAGAAAGGAAGAGAAACGAGCCAAAAATCCCATCAAATTCTGATTTAATTCAGAATTAATTTGAAATTAGAAAATCAGGGCAGATTATGGCAAATCAGGGAGGTTGGAAACCGGTTAATTTGGTTCCATTAGAATCCAAACCGGTTAATTTGAGAATCACCAAAGATCAGATCCTAATCAGAGACAAACAACAAATTCAGCCAAACCAAAGGGGATAAAATCACACGCCAGCTGAATCCCCACCAGGATGTGGCCACATCCTGGCCGCGGATCCGTGGCCAAAGCCGCGCGGCCGTTTGGTGGAGATAAGGGGAGCGTTTGCTCCCCTTATCTTCTCACTCCTTTCTCTCTGGATTTTTGCCTTTAAAAGACAGGGTTTTGTACTGAAAAAGGGAGCGAAGACTAGGATTAAATTTCTTGTTCATTTTTAAGGTACAGGTTTTTTGTTGGATAGTATAGAGAAGTTGTATCTCTATTTTCTAATTTGTAGTTCAGTCTAAATACCAGTGAGAGAGAGGAATAAAGTGATTGTAATCTGAAGATTGAAGTGACATCAATAAAGGTTCAAAGCGTCTCTTCTTCTTCTCCAATTCACGGGTATGTCTTATTTTGTTTCCATTTCTTGTTTTGCATAATTCATGAGTAGCTAAACTTATTTTCTGGGCTCACTAATTGATCTCTTCTACCTCCTTTCTCTCGATTGATTTTTATGAAAGCGACTCTCTTGAATCATAATAATGCCTGAGTTAAATCTTGTTCTTGAAAGCTCATGATGATGCTTTTCTTTTAAACTTGAATTTCAAAACACAAATATCTTTAAGATGTTTTTATTCCGTACTTGCTTCTTCGCGCTTGATGGTTTAACATTCTCTTTTTAATGATGTGTTAAGAAAGGCCTTAAGATTTTAACCAAAATCATCTTATTTGTTTTACTTGGACATTAAAAGAAACTAAAGGTTTTTGCCTATGATAAAAGTGATGCACCAAAATGTTCTTGAGATAAGTAAGTAGTTGAGTAAAAAATTAGTGAGCCCAGATCTTTTCCTGTATTAAAAACAACCAAATAATCTTCATCATTTTTTATAGATCACCTTTTTCAAAGTCTTCTCTAAGTTTTAAGTTTTTCTTTAAATCACTTCCCTTCTCTCCATTCTCTTTTCAACTAAAAAACAAACACCATTCTTTGCTTTCTAAACAAAAATACCAAAAAGCTTCTATCGCATTCCTCCTCGTAGACATGACCCGTTAGCCCAAAGCTACACGGTAATTCTTATCACTTTCATTTCACGATAAATTTTGGTGCCGTTGCAGGGGAGGGAATGGTGTATTTGTTTTTTAACAAGTTTGGTGTCTTGTTTCAGGGACGTCAAGATTCAGGTTTAGCATTCAAGCTTTGAGGAGAAAACTTGCTATTCTGTGCCCTACTCTTGAAAGTAGGAAACAGAATTTCAAGAGATTGCAGTGCAAAAGTTGAATATTTTTTGTTGGACTACTAAAAACTCTTTTTTGTAGAACATATTGCTTGCAAATAAAGTTTTTATATTATTATTCTTGTTATCTCTGATATTCAAAATCTCTATTTTTAATCTAACAGTAATCTGAGTGATTGTTAATTGTTTGAAAAACGTTTAGACTTGCATTCTAGGCATTTGTCTAAATTACGTTTATTTTATAATTACTGTTGAAGATAGCTAGAGACAAGGTACGTATGCATAGCATATGGTTTAAGAAATATTCTTGGGTGATATCTGCTTTTGAATGTTACTTTTCTCTATCTTGCATACTTTGCACAATCAATTCTAAGGGCAAAACCCAAATCAAGATAAGGTGGGAAAGTCATTACCCTTCCTTAGCCCACAAATCATCTCCAAGCCACACAACCTAAGCTTAAGTAAAATCTGATAGACATTGGCCTTAGGGACATCTCGAACTCATTAGGAGTTTATCCTAAGGGGGAAGGTGTTAGAATTTGATTCTTGCCAAATCAGTATCTAGGAAAGGGATTGAGGGGCGAAACCCCGAAGGCTGGTGATTTGGCTTAATTAGGCCCGTCGCTTTTGCGTGGATACCTCCCACCAATCTTGCCCTGACCTGGCTGATTAGCTTGTGGTCAAAGTCTGCATTATACCTCCCGTGGACAATCAACCAGTTAGGAGTTGTCTAGGTCAAGGTTACCTTAGCTAGGCTTGGTTGTTTACTTTTGTTAACTATTGGTGACTTGTTTGTGATTGTGTTTGTGCATGCAAGTGTGGTTAAGAGACCCTAATTCATCAGGTCAACTAGAAACACATCACCACCCAAGTTCGAACCAAGACTAGATTCGGTTATATCTCAACCGACATCTTTACAGGATAGGTTCTATCCCATTAGAACCTCACTTCTATCCTACATCCAACTTTCATCGGTTGGTAAACACAACTTTGAGCTTAAGCCACAGTTCATCAACACACTCCCTAAGTTCCATGGCTTAGAGTCCGAAGATGCTTATTTCTTCATAAGAGAATTTGAGGAAGTATGCTTAATGATGAAAATACCACACCTTACGGATGATGCTATTAGGTTGAGATTTGTCCCTTTCGCTCTTAAGGACTTAGCCAAGAAATGGCTATACAGCTTAGCGGCCGGCTCTATCACATCTTGGAATGGTTTTATCAAGGTCTTCTTGAAGAATCTCTATCCAATTCATAAGGCCGCTCTCGTTAGGAAAAACATCATGCAGTTCAAGCAAGAACCTAGTGAACCATTTTGGAGGTACTTTGAACGCTTCAAAGACCTTCTTGTCTAATGTCCTCATCATGGAATAGAGAAATGGTGATAATGCCAAATTCTTTATGATGGTTTAGACAACTCAACCAAGACCCTCTTAGAAAGCATGTGCCAAGGGGGATTCTTGCAGAAGGATGAGAATGAAGGATGGGATTTATATGAGAATCTAGCTGAAAAGACCATCTAATGGGAACCAACTAGTGAAAGCCCTAGGAATTCAAACTCCATCTCTTCAAAAGGAGGTCTCCATTCAATTGAATCATCCATAGCTAACGAGGTAAAGTTAGCTAACCTAGCGTGAAGACTGGAAGCTTTAGAAACTAAGAAACCAAGTCCAGTCAATCAAGTCAGCCCAAACCAAATTTCAACTCCGGGCTGTACTTATTGTCAAGCCATGAATCATGTGTTTGAGGAGTATCCTATATTTCAAGTTTAACAACACTTTTCAGAACCAATGAATGGGCCTTTTCAAGGCCGAACAATGATCCTTACACACCAACGTACAATCCTGGCTGAAGAAATCACCCAAATTTCTCATGGAGCCAACACAACAATGACCACCCACGGTCGAATCATGCAAGCCACTTCCATCATTCCAATAATTCTTTCAATCATTAACCCCATTTTCAAAATTACCTTCACAATTCTCCCAACAATATTTCAAATTATCAAGAAAACTTTCCCAACCAAGCTCCGCCATCTTCCTTCCAGAATCCTCAACTTGAAAGAAGAATGACTGATTTTGAGAGAAATATGGAAAGGTACATGAAGAACCAAGATTCTCTCATGCAAATAATCATCAAGTGGGACTCGTCTGACTGTTTCATCTCCTCAAGGAGTCCCTTTCCACAGGGGGAATCAATTTCAACCATCTCTGCATTTCTCTTTTGGCAAATCAATTCAGCTTCACGACGATCTTGAATGAGTCGAATTCATCGAAGAAGGTTCGTGATGCATCCTTGCAGGACCTTTCTAATGTTTCCACATTCATGTTCAGATTCGATAATCAGCTGTGATTAAAGTCTTGATTATGACGAGCAAAAGTGAAACTCCACAAGAAATCTCGACTTACTCGATATATTTCCTGTGAAGTCTGTACTCCATATCTAGACACAAAGATCAGCTTAGAATCAGAGTCTTGATGAACAAAAGGTGATGCTTCACAAGGAATGCCGATCTACCTGACAAATTTACCATGAAGTTTAGACTTAACTCTTTAATCCCCAGCGAGATTTTAGAGGTCACCAGTAGAATACAGAAATGTTCACTTCATATGACACGATCTGAAGCCTTCGGTGAATAAGGCTAGACGAAAACATTGGCTTCTAAGCCCAATATAAAATCCTCAACAACTCATCATGCTGAGGGGAATATCATGGCTAGCCTAACTCAAACGGTTGTTGGTAAAGGCATACCAAATCCGTTGACAGCTGAGAATTTGCTAAAAATTCTAAGAGACCTGATCCCACTTTTTCCACCAAAGTCCCCTACCAATTCTCGTCCATGGAATGGTAGGACCACAAAAGGCTGTATTTATTTTCCCAATAACAGATCACAACTGTCATGCTTAAAGCTCATGCCTCTGACAGTAAAATTTTTTTTCCTGACGAATCTTGCTAATATCCCTAGCAAATTAAACTCCACTTGTTATTCTCTTCAATAGAATGTCAGGTTCACTCAAATTGCTGTTATATTCAAACACCTCTAATAGTAAATGAATTCTTATCAAGTTAACATCACATTTCTGACAGGTTGCTTTACAGATCTCCAAGTGGAGAAGCTATCACGATCAGTTCTGACAAAATCTCCTTTCAAATTCCCCAGCAATGGATTTGGTTGTTACGTTTATGATTACCACTGACAACTTTTTAGGGAATAATCTCTTCCCTACCGAATCCCCACAGAGTTCTTTTTGTCACGTGAATGATTACCTCTGACATATAATCTCTTATGGAATTCATTTTTTTAACTCCCCAGTGAGTTTCTGGTAGACTCCCCTCAAAATCTATTATTTCCCTTTCAAGTCCCCAATGGACTCTCTTGGTTGTCACGTTAACAATACACCTCTGATAATTTCTTCCAAATTATATTCGAAGGCAGTACCAATTTTCCCACAGAATTTATGATCAAATCCTATTTTCTTCAGTGAAATTATTTCTTTTACCGTCATGTCCAGCTTGTCACCTCTGAATGGTTTAAATTCTGAGCTTGGTGGTTTCTCAATCGGTTATGTCCATGTTACCTCTCAACTAACAGATAACCAAGTCTCATCTTCCTGTCTGGTAGGGACTACTCCTTTGCCGTTATGTCCAGTTCGCCACCTCTGAACGGCAGGGCTCTGAGTCTAGCAACTTCCAATAGGTTATGTTCAAATTACCTCTGAACTGACGGATGCCTAGATTCCTCCCCCTTTATGGTACTCTAACTGTCATGTCCAGTTCATCACCTCTAAACAGACAAGTCCATAACTTGGTTCTCCTTCCCCCGTCAAGGCCGGGAGTTCTTGCTGTCATGTTAATACGACTACCGCTGAACAGCGAATTGTAAATCTAGTATCTCTTAGTTGGTCATGTCCATATTACCTCTAAACAGATGGGTGCCCAGAAGCAGTCCTTAGTGGGCTAGCTGCTAAGTTAATGCGACTGCCTCTAGCCGCGGATTTAGAGTTTAATGTGCCTTAATTTATCATGTCTAGTTTATCACCTCTAAATAGACGGGTCCCTAAAACCGAATTCACCTTCATTTTGTCATCATGTCAGTTCGTCACCTCTGAATGACAAAATTTCGTGCTTCGTGGCTTCTCAATCGGTCATGTCCAGACAATCACCTTTGAACCGACAGATAGCCAAGTCTTCACTTTTTGTTTACTGTTATGTCCAGCTCGTCACCTCTAAACAGTAAACATTCCGAGTTTGGTAACTTCTAATCGGTCTATCCAGTCAATCACCTCTGAACCGACAGATAGCCAAGTCTCCACTTTTCGTTTACTGTTATGTCCAGTTTGTCACCTTTGAACAATAAACATTCCGAGTTTGGTAATTTCTAATCGGACATGTCCAGTCAATTATCTCTGAACCGACAGATAGCCAAGTCTCCACTTTTCGTTTACTGTTATGTCCAGTTTGTCACCTCTGAATAGTAAATACTCTGAATTTGATAATTTCTAATCGGTTATGTCCAGTAACGTTACCTCTGAACTGATGAATATCCAGTCTCACCTTTCTTAATCGGTTATGTTTAGTACGTCACCTCTGAACCGATGAATATCCAATCTCACATTTCTTTGTCGTTATGTCCAGTTTGTCACCTCTGAATGATAAGGTTTCGTGCCTGGTGATTCCTAATTAGTTATGTCCAGTATGTCACGTCTGAACTAACGGATACCCAAATCTAACTTTCCAGTCCGGTTGGGACTCTTCTCGCTGTTATGTCCAGTTTATCACCTCCAAACAGCGAACCCTCTTTTCTAGCGATTCTGAATCTGTTATGTCCACATTACCTCTGAACAGATGGGTTCCTGGATCTGCTCCCCTTTGTCCCCAGTGAGTTCTCATACTCAGACTAATTTTATCATGTTCCTAACCTTTGAATAATTTTTAGTCAAAGTTCTAATTTTTTTAAGAAATTCTGCTTGGCGAATGCTCTCCCTTTTGAACACCCGAGGCAATTTAAAATATTTCGAAATCCGAACCATCCCATCGCGGATTTACGAAAACTTTGAAGGGGGTCTTGTCGACACTCAAAAAAGACAACCTCTCAAACAGCTTTTCAACCAGTCTGAATGACGTCTAACTTATCGGCATTTACAAAAGATAAGTCACAGACAAGCTGACGACCAGTTTTTGCCCATCTCCGAGGGACAAATCAGCGACTTGGACTCTACTGATCTAGTGAAAGAGACAGTAAGCCAAGTTGTCTTTGAAGAGATCTAAGCAGGCCTAAGATGCTAAGTTAGCTCAACACTTAGCATCGCATGAGCCAAAAGGGATAGCCTCGCCTGAGAGGCTAAGTTTGTCTAGATTCGTTTTGAAGCTTTCCATAAAGAGCTAACTTACAGTTTTTTCTGAAGCTAATCTAGCTTCGCCTGAAGCTAATTATAGCTTCGAGGCTAGCTCCGCAAAAGGAAAGTAACCGCCCCACTAAGTTAGTGAGGGGAGTTAATGGGTAGTTACACCCATTAAGAGGAGCCAATTGAGGGGAATTAATGGGTAGTTACACCCATGATCCCTCATTAAGAGGAGCCAATTAAGGAGAGTTAATGGGTAGTTACACCCATGATCCCTCATTAAGAGGAGACAATCAAGGGAATCATAACTCCCTATTGAGCTTATAAATAGCCCATTAGTAGGATAGGCTCAGGGTCTTGAAAAGATTCAAGTCCAAGATGCTCACGGTCTTGAAGAAATTCAAGTCTAAGAGACTTTTTGAAGAGCATAAGCTTCTTTGGTGGCTTCAAAGTATAAGCCAACAAGAGATTTACTCTCTCACTTTTAAGAATTCAGAGAATTACTTCTCTAATCCTACAAGGATCAATTCAGGGTGCTAATACCCTAAGATCTTCCTCCCTCTCAAGGAATCTCCAGAGCCAGGCGAGAAGGAATTCGTAAGCAGAAGCATTCGAAGATTGATCGCTCGCATCGTCAACGGGACAAAGTGGTCACGCGCTGATCAGACTCGACACACTTTCACAGAAATCTCAAGGAGATCTACTTGTAATTTTCTTTTACTTTCTGTAAAGAAATACTTGTAATTTCGCTTCTCGATCCTTTTTTGTAAGTTTTCCCTTTATTGAATTTTCAATGAAAAACAGACAGGTGTGGGAATCAAAACTGACTCTAAAATATTACTCAACTTGGGTAACAAAATAGGAGTTAATATTAATTCAGGAATTTGAACAGGATCACAAATTTGAGAATCTAGGTCACATTTCTCATTGAGTTCAATTTCATAAAAATGAGAACTTGCCAATTTGTCAATGGAACTTTCAAAGTATGAAATTGGCCAAGTTCAATATGATGATCATAAAAGATTGGTGATTCAATTTCATGATGAATTAGCACAGGATCAATATTGACTCAGAAAAAAGATTGAAATTAGGTGAAGACACCGGAGTCATTATTGAATCAGGAAGTAGAATTGAATTACCAAGTTTAGGTTCTGGATCATATTCATTCTCAAGTTCAATTTCAGGAAAGGGATAACTCGCCAAAATGTCAATTTTGTTTTCAAAATTTGGGGTTTGGGCAAGTTCAAATGGGTGAGCTGAAATGGAATCTTGTTATCCAAAACAGCATGATTCTTCGGCTCTAACAAAATGGTTAGCGACATCAGAAATGGTCAAACGGTAAGAATGGAGAGTTTGGATCATTATACCTATGTCATGATTACGAGTGATTTGAGCTGAGTTATGGCTTCAAGCATCTTTTCATAGTTGATTGGCTCATCGTTTTGTTGCGATTTGACTTAAAAAGATGAAGTTTTGTTTTGGAATTTGTGGTGAAATTATGAGTCCGTCAGATTTTGTGATTGTTGTTTGGACTCACGCATACTCATTTTCAAGATTGATGGTTTTCTATTTTGTACTGGTGGAACTGAGTATGAATCTTAGAAATATTGTGGACAAGGTGGATAAGGAGGACAAGTTGGTTGAAAATTAGACTCAAGGGAGGTGAATCCCCATTGACTCTGTGAAGATTTGAAATTATTTTTGAAATTATGGTCATAAGATTGGGGGCATGGGTTATATTAATTCGAATAAGACCAATCCGGCACACTAGGTTGGTTAAAGTTATGACATGTCGGGTTGGTAATATTTGAAAAAGAGGTCGGGGTGTAATGTGGACTACCATTAAAATTGAAAAAATTATTGTTATAAGTCATATCACACAGGAAATGTCAACCACAAATAAAGAAAAACAAACAAATAAGAAAATAAATAAAAAGAAAAAAATCTAACCTAAGTTAGGGTAAACCTTAGACCTAGACGACTCTTAACTGGTTAGACTGTCCACGGGGGGTGTATTACTGAATCTGACCACAAGTTAATCGGCCAGGTAGGGGCAAGATTGGTGGGAGGTATCCGTGCTTAAAGCAACGGGCCTAATTATGCCAAACCACTAGCCTTCGGGGTTTTGCCCCTCAATCCCCAACCTTAGTCACCGATTTGGCAAGAGTCAGATTCAAATCAACTTTCCCCTTAGGTCAGTCTCCTATTTGAGTCCGTGATGTCCCTAGGGCCAATGTCTACTCAGTTTTAATTAGGCTTGGGTTAGTGAGTAAGGAGATTGTTTGTGGGTTAAGAAAGGGTAATGACTTCCCCACCTTATCTTGTTTATAGGACAAGCCCTTAAATCAATTTAGTGCAGTGTACAAGTAAATAGAAAAAAAAAATAACACTCAAGCAATATTTCATACAAGAATGAATCTTATACTAAATGTTATGCACACATACCTTGGCTCCAGTACTCTTCAACAGTAAATAAAAAATATAATGAAATGGACACGTACCTAAATGCAAAGTCTAAATCATTTTTAGCATTTACAATCAACATTTTACTGTTGTGCTAGAAATATATGTACAGTGAGTCAAACAAGAAAATACATAGATACAGATATTAAACTTTGCAATTCAACCAACCTGCAAAAAAACAGGTTAGTAGTTCACTCAGATTGCCACAGGAATGTAGCAAATCTGAGGGCTTCTGGGCTCTACTTTTTTTAGCAGAGTTCAGGGTTACTTATATTCCACTGCAGTAAAAATTCCTTGTTGTTAAATCTGTACACCAAGAACAAAGAAGAAGATTAATCAAAAGTGTAAACTTAAAAAGAGAATAACTTATCATCCCTCCCCGGCAACGGCGCTAAAATTTAATTGAGGTTCTACCTGCACACAAGAATATAAAATTTCAGAACTTTTAAAACAGTAGTATAAGGTGCTCAATTCTACCGCTATAGCAAGTGGCTATGCGGGTCGTGATCCACAAGGAGGGACAAGCGATGGAAGCTTTTTTAGCAAGTTCTCTTTTATGCTACAATTAATGGTTAAAATTCTTCTTTAGCTTCTTAAAAGAAAAGAGAAAAATGGAGTTACAGTTAAGTTAGAAAGAAAGTGGTAAATTAAGAAGGCGGAGAAAATAGAAATGGATATGTACAAAGAAGTTGAAAAAGAGTGAAAAAGATTTAGAAGATTATGGTGTTGGTAATTTACACTAAAAAATTAAAATAAAGAAAACTAAAAATTACTTACCTCCTTTGCCCCAATACTTATCTTGAATCTGTGGCAATGATGTTACCTTGAGTAGAGGCGATCAGCGCATAGCCCATAAGAGTTAATTCCCGTCTCTTCCACATTATATTAACAAGACAATGCAAGTATGAAGTGACACAGAATGAGACTAAAAATCCATCGTCATGAACTATCGGTGGCACTCACAAGGGCAAGGCTCTTTCGATGCTATAAGACTCACTTGGATAGCAATTGGTACCAAAAGAAGAAAAGTAAAAAGGAAGAAGGACACAAAAAACAAAGAAGAACTTACAAATGCAACTATAGATTCAATCTTGTAACAATAAGAGAAAAGAAGAACAACTTACACCGGTGTCACTCTCAGTACAAGCTTCACTCTCGTTCTCCTATGAAACTCTGATCTACTCTGAATTACATAAATAAAATTGAAATTACATAAAACGAAAAATAAAAACCTACACTAAAAAGAAGGAAAAACTGGCCTAAAGTTTATCTCTGCATGGTCATCTTTTTTGCCGGGTATTTATAGGAGAAATGCAGAGGGTAGAGAAATATGAAGATAAGAGAAGCTGGCTATTCCAGAATTTGAATCCTTCCCTTATCTCCAAATTTGATTTGATGTGGATATTCAGTTCTGATCTGCAGGTTATTAGCGTATTGGTTGCTAAATATAACTTATCAAATGATAAAATTAGAAATAGTGATCAACTTAAGAGTTGTAGCCCTTTAATTCCTCTTTCTAGATCATCTTGAATCATCAGATTTGAGTTTGGTAATGAACGTTATGATTCAAATACTAAAATGTATCCAACCAGAATTCGAGTCAAAATTGTTTAATCTCATCCGTTGATCTTCTCTCTATCCATTTATCCCTTTGGATTTGGACTCTGTATTTGACGTTATCCTCGATTGATCTTTACTTTTAACCACTTGATTTACCAAAAACTGAATTTAACTAACTGAATTTGGGATCATCCTCCTCTAACCAAATAGATCTAGTTAAATCTGAATTTAACTGATATTTATTTGATTTTATCCTCTTACACCCCATGATTATCTTCTGCAAAATAGACATTTAAGATAAGAAATTTTGCAGATTTATTACATGATAAATGTGGATATGTAATAAAGAATAATGCAATAAATGTGTGCAATCACGAGGTTAACTGAGAGCAACTCGGTTACAGTCGGTCGACCGACTAAGGCCTAAATTTTTTTTTATTTTGTATTTCAGGTTCCCTCGGTCGACCGCCTGGCCGATCGGACCTATTCCAGTCCTACTCGGTCGACCGGGATAACCCCAAAAATAGTTCTAAAAAAATATGATTTTAGGGTTTTGAAAATATTTTAAGATGGATATTTTTATACATAAAATTAGAGAAATAACACCAAATATCTTCTAGGCATGAAAAACACATAAGAATGATATCAAAACATATATTTTTTATTTTATTATTCTATTAACAATATATTTTTCAATAATTAAATCATATATTAAGCTATTAAAAACAAGATATTGAAGCCAAATACCCTTAACAGGTTCTAAACTTCTCCTCGTCTTTCCTCTAGATAAGAGTTGAGGCACGCAATTTCTATCTTGATTTATTGCTTAAATATGGTTTGAATACAATACCCAATCACAAGATAGATATATAGACAAAATATATATATATATATATATATATATATATATATATATATATATACATGTATATGAGCAAATAAATTAATCTATATATACATGTACGCAAAGATATCTATCAACTAAGTGAGTATGGGAAAATACTCTAAAAATGGGCAAGCAAATCATGCATAGGAAAACTCATATATAGGCAAGCCATAAAAATAAAAAATAAACATGTATTCACAATTAAAGCATATTACCATAAAAGGAAAACTAGCTAATCCTACGCATGCATAGATCTAACTATAAATAAAATTTTTAAGTGGAGAAGTTATCAAAGCATAGGCAATCTCCAAAATAGGTGCCTCTTGATAGCGATACAATGTGACGGTTGATCCTTTGAGCTTTGACGCATCCACCACCAAGACACCATCTCCCCCTATGTCTTGGAGGACGGCACACCTACATCAATCAAGTTTGGTATGTTCTTTGGCACTCAAATCTTTTTGGGTCCTATAGGGTTAGTACTTTCTCGAACCTAAACATTTTTATTTAACATGTTTAAGTTAACATAACAAAATTTTACTAAATGGCCTTTGCGGTTACAATGTGCACATGTGTATAATTTGTCATACATGAAGGCATGCTTATGTTGATGTGTATGTACATCTGCATGTTTTTCATGGTGTGTGTGAGATGAGTGAGAAGTATATTTCCTTTGGGTTTTTTCCTTTGAAAACATAGAACTAAATTTGTTCATGTCAAATGCATACTTTTTCAAAGTGGTATTCAAAACATCAATACATTTTTGGATATCCAAAAATTCATTTTTGTTAAAAGTAATATTAGGGCTTTTACCCTTACAAACAAGTTTGTATTTATCAAAATCCATTTTCGTTTTCTCAAAAAAATGGATAAGTCATTTTTCTCTTTAAAAACAATTTCTAGCTTATTCTTTAGAAAATCATTTTCTTTTTCAATTTTTTAATTTGTGCAAGAGAAATTTCATATCTATTTTGTAATTCTTCAAAAAATTGTACATGTTCATCCATAGTTAAATCATTATCTTCTAAAAAGGTTTCGAGATTTACCATGTGATTGAGTTCAAATCTGCACAAAGAAAAATAAAAAATTTCAGAACTTTATAATAGAAGTGAAAATACTCAATATTACCGCTATAGCAAAGTGGTTATGCGGTCGTGATCCACAAGAAGGGAGTAGCGATGGAAGAATTTTGTAAGTTCTCTTTTAAGTTACTTAAAATTATTAAAGTTCATCTCTTGCTCTTTAAAAGAAAGAAAATTAAGTTATGTAAAATTGTGAAAGTGATATGTTGGAGTAGATGGAGAAAATAAAAATAAATTTATACAAAAAAGTGAAAAAGTGAATAGAGTTGAGAGTTGATGGTGATCTAAACTAAAAATTAAAAGAAAGGAAGAAATCCTAAAAATTCTTACTTACCTCTTCAGTGCTTTTATACCCTGGATCCGTTGTTACGACTTACCTAGTCTTTGAAGGCAATCAAGCATAACGTGTAGGATCTTCCCTAGTCCCGATCTACACTATGAATAAAAGAGTAAGTTAAACTAACAAAGGAATGGTTGTTCATCACCATAAGCCATCAAGGGAACTAGCAATGGCAAAGCAATCTCGAGGCTATCGGATTCACTTGGATTGCAAACACATCAAAGGAAAGCAAATAAAAACAAGAGGAAAGAAGAAAAAACTTCGATTCGACTCTAATAACAATGAAAGAAAAGACTTACTTAAACTGGTTCACTCTCAGTAGAAGCTTGCTCTCATTCCTCCATGAAACTCTCCTCTCCTCTCAGTTACATAAAGAAAAAGAAAAATTATATTAAAAGAGAAAGAAAAATCTAGGTTAAACTTATACAAGAATTTATTCTACTCTCTGCTTCATCGTCCTCCTTTGCCTTCAGGAATTGCAGTATTTATAGGATAAAAGGAGTGCCAAAAAGTGGTGAAAGGATGAGCTCAAATCGCTGGCCTAACAACCAATATCTTTATCCTTGTTATCCCTTTGTATACTGATAAATTCATCTCTGGACTTCTAGATCTGAGATTATCATCATTGATTTCTCAAAAAAGGATAATAAATCCAAATAAAATTTGATTTAGTGAGAATAGATTTGATAATATCCTCTCTCTGTTATCCTATATTTTTTGATAAGATTTGCCAATGAACTTCTTGATTTGGGATTATCTTAGTTGATCTTCAAGTTAACCGAATGGATCTTCAAAAATTCAGTTTTAACTGATTTTCTCTGGTGTTATCTTCTCTCATTTGCTCTAGTTTTTGGATAGAATTACTTCTAAGCCTCTGAATTTGAGTAGATCTTCATTGATTTGATTGAGCTTTTAAAACTCCAGATTTAATTGGATAAACTTGTCCATTTCTCCTATTTCTTCATAAATTACCCTGCATACCATTAAACATTAAAATGAATTAAATAGCAGAGTTTTATTATAAAATAATTGTGAAAATATGACATATTTGACACTAAATATGCAATGCATGTGTATAATCACACACCTATCTTTTGCTTATCCTCGAGCAAAAAAAAATTAATTTAATACACTTTCGTAAAAATCACAGTTGCACTTAGCATGTGCAACAAGTTGTTAAACCTCTAGGTTACCTCTAGAGGACGAGTTTTATCTCCTGAGGGTTTTCAGTGGATTACACCCATAAAATACATAAAGAAAGAGAAACAAAGTGTTAGTATTTTCGAAAAGCATTTTGAAAAAGAGAGTAAATATTTGAGTATTATTGTAAGAGTTTAAGTAATCTATAAGTTATACTAAAACTAAATTTTTCATTCCTGAACTTAGTCTCTGTTCAAAAACTTGTATCAATCAAGGTAAGTAGTCAAACTGTATTTCTCATCTAGTCTATTACTTTACTCTAAGTCATATGCACCTTCATGACTGTGAATTTTTGACTAGGGGTTTTTTAACTGTAACTCTTATGCCTTTATTTTTTTATATTTTTGATGGTATTATTTCTTAGTTCTATTAGGCTTTCTAATTTGCCCCTGTAACGAGCTTTTAGTCGGTGATAGCCAAACCGGACGGTCTTAGGACACCGGGTGAAAAAACACTCCAAGGACTTAAGGACTTGAGAAAATAAGGTCACAAAACTAAGAATTTTATTTATTATATGAACAACTTTTAGGCGTGAATACTTATGCTTTATGAGGCACAAATACCCAACTTAATCAGAGGATTTTAGATATATATATCTTTTTTTCTTCTTTTTTTCTTTTTCATTTTTTTTATAAGGTATAAGAATCTTTATTTTTGAACCCTAAATGTGTAAGTGTATAAAGGATGCATATTTTATCAAGGTAAAAATTAAGACTAAATTACTTTTCTAAATTTTTTTCCTAACCCTAGAAATCAAACAAATAATCTTATTTTGACCAAGTACAAAAAAATCTAATTATGATTCTTCTATTCCTTAAAATTAACTTAATTTCTTACAAGAAATAGATCAAAATATTGTTTCTCTTTTCAAAAAGTTTTTAAAAGCAAAGAAAATGTTAATTTTTTTTGTAAATAAAAAGAAAACCTATGTTATGTTAGAACCCTCCCTACACCTATCTCATGCATTGTCCTCAATGTATGAATGAATGCATAAATACATGAAAAAGAAGAAAGGGAAAGAAAATATTACCTTAAGGTGGTGGTTTCAGTGGTGGTCGGATTGGGTCAAGCGTTGCTACCCAATCAAGATAATGTGGTGATTCACGGAACCCATCTTTATTGATCTCTTCTCTATTTACATAATTACAATCCCCAACATAAATAGGATCATGAAAGATCCTATCATGAAACTTATTCCCTTTACTTGACCAGTCTTGAAAAATCATCACGGAGTCATCATGGTTTATACCTATGTCCAACAAGGTGGAATGGTTGACTTGGGCTCAAGAATGATAGGTTCGAAATCAATACTAACTTGAAAAAATCCACTTTGAATTTGAGAGTCAGTTTTGGTTCAAGAGTTAAGTCCAAATTCAAGAATTGAAATTCACATTTTGTTCCCACAAATGAAATTTAACTATTCAAAATTGGTGATTCAACTTTTAGATCTATAGGTATGAGAATAAATATTGGCTCGGGAAATTGTTCTAAATTGGGTAAGGATATCGGAGTCAATATAGATTCAAAGATGGGAACTGAATCACAAGGTTGGGGTTCAGAGTCACATTCATACTCAAGTTCAATGTCATTGAATGGAAAACTTGCCAATTTGTGCAAGATTTGAAATTGGTCAAGTTCAAGTTTGTGTGATGAAATTGATTCTTGGTCAAAGTCTTCAAGATTCTATAATTCTTTGTTTTCATCAATATTACTAGAAGTGTCGGGAATAGTTAAGGATTGGGTAGGAAGAGTTTTCTTATTCCTACGCATGTTTTCCAATCGGCTAAGTCTTGCTTCTATCATTTTAAAGGATCACTTTGGAATTGAATCATGAATTCTGTACTCTTTTCTAAGTCGGTATGTTCTTCTTGAAAAATAGAGTAAAGATCTTTGATTTGAAAATTTTAATGGGATTTTGAGTCTTCTAGAATTTGAATTCGTCACTCAAACTCTTCTAAGTCTTCCATCCTCTTTTTCCAGTCAGTTGATTCTTCTAATGGTTATTCGGGAGAAGGAGTATATGAAGCTGGATGTTGGTAAGGTGGTTGACTATATAACTCGGGGGAGTTGTATACCCACTGACTCTATGAAGAGTGGTGATGATTGTTCCAGTCTTGTTCATAGTATTAGGACTGGGGTATGTATTGATTCGGATAAGACCAATCTGACACACTTGGTTGGTTAAAGTTATGATATGCCAGGTTGGTAATATCCAAAAAGAGGTCGAGGTGTAATATGGATTACCATTAAAATTGAAAAAAAATTGTTGTTATAAGCCATATCATACAAGAAATGTCAAAAACAAATAAAGAAAAATAAACAAATAAACAAACAAAAAATCTAGCCTAAGTTAGGGTAGACCTTAGACCTAAATGACTACTAACTGGTTAGAATGTCCACGGGGGGTATATTTTCGAATTTGACCACAAGTTAATCGGCCAGGTAGGGGCAAGATTGGTGGGAGGTATCCATGTTTAAGCAACGGGCCTAATTAAGCCAAACCACTAGCCTTCGAGGTTTCGCCCCTCAATCCCTAACCCTTGATACGGATTTGGCAAGAGTCAAATTCTAATCAACTTCTCCCTTAGGTCAGTCTCCTATTGAGTCCGAGATGTCCCTAAAGCCAACGTCTACTCAGTTTTAGTTAGGCTTGGGTTAGTGAGTAAGGAGATTGTTTGTGGGCTAAGGGAGGGTAATGACTTCCCCACCTTATCTTGTTTATAGGACAAGCCCTTAATTCAGTTTAGTGCAGTGTACAAGTATATAAAAACGTAACACTCAAGCAATATTTCATACAAGAATGAACCTTATACTAAATGCTATGCACACATACCTTGGCTCTAGCACTCTTCAGCAGTAAATGAAAAATGTAATGAAATAGACACGCGCCTAAATGCAAAGTCTAAACCATTTTTAGCATTTACAATCAACCATTTAATGTTGAATTAGAAATGTATGTACAGTGAGTCAAATAAGAAAATAAATAGCTACAGATATTTAAACTTTGCAATTCAGCTAACCTGCTAAAAAATATAGATTAGTAGTTCACTCAGATTGCCACGGGAATGCAGCAAATCTGAGGGTTTCTGGGCTCTGCTTACTTGAGCAGAGTCTATGGCCACTTATATGTCCAATGCAGCAAAAAAAAATTGTTGTTCAACCTGTACACCAAGAATAGAGAAGAAGTTAACCAATAAAGTAAACAAAAAAGAGTTACTTACTGTCCCTCCCTGGAAGCGGCGCCAAAATTTTGATTGAGTTCAAACCTGCACACAGAAAAATACAGAATTTTAAAACTTTATAATAGAAGTGAAAGTGCTCAATACTACTGCTATAGCAAAGTGGCTATGCAGGTCGTGATCCACAAGGAGGGACTAGCGAAGGAAGAATTTTGTAAGTTTTCTTTTGAGTTACTTAAAATGATTAAAGTTCGTCTCTTGTTCTTTAAAAGAAAAGAAAAATAAGTTATGTTAAATTGTGAAAGTGACAGGTTGTAGTAGATGGAGAAAATAGAAAATAAATTTATACAAAGAAAATGAAAAAGTGAATAGAGTTGAAGTTTGATGGTGATCTAAACTAAAAATTAAAAGAAAGAAGGAAAAGCTAAAAATTCTTACTTCCTCTTCAATGCTTTTATACCTTGGATCCATTGCTACGACTTATCTAGTCTTTGAAGGCGATCAAGCATGGCATGTAGGATCTTCCCCAGTCCTGATCTACATTATGAATAAAAGGGAAAGTTAAACTAACAAAAGAATGGTTGTTCATCACCATAGACCATCAAGGGCACTAACAATGGTGAAGCAGTCTCGAGGCTATCAGATTCACTTGGATTGCAAACACATCAGAGGAAAGCAAACAACAATAAGAGGAAAGAAGAAAAAACTTCGATTCGATTCAAATAATAATGAAAGAAAAGACTTACTTATACCGGTGTCACCCTCAGTACAAGGTTGCTCTCATTCCTTCATGAAACTCTCCTCTCCTCTTAGTTACATAAAGAAAAAGAAAAATTACATTAAAAGAGAAAGAAATACCTAGGTTAAAGCTGTACAAGGATCTATTCTACTCTCTGCTTCATCGTTCTCTTTTGCCTTCAGAAATTGCAGTATTTATAGGATAAAAGGAGTGTCACAGGGTGGTGAAGAGATGAGCTCAAATCGCTGGCCTAACAACCAATATCCTTATCCTTGTTATCCCATTGTATACTGATAAATTCATCTCTGGACTTCTGGATCTGAGATTATCTTCATTGATTTCTCAAAGAGGGATAATAAATCCAAATAAAATCTGATTTAGTTGGAATAGATTTGATAATATCCTCTCTCTATTATCCCATATTTTCTGATAAGATTTGCCTATAAACTTTTTAATTTGGGATTATCTTAGTTGATCATCAAGTTAACCAAATGGATCTTTAAAAATCTAGTTTTAACTGATTTTATCTGGTGTTATCTTTTCTGATTTTTGAATAGAATTGCTTCTAAACCTCTAAATTTGAATAGATCTTCATTGATGTGCCTGAACTTTTAAAACTCCAGATTTAATTGGATAAACTTGTCCATTTCTCCTCTTTCTCCATAAATTACCTTGCATACTATTAAACATTAAAACGAATTAAATAGCAAAGTTTTATTATAAAATAAATGTGAAAATGTGACATATTTGACACTATGCACGTGTACAACACCATGGAAGTTTCCTCTCCGTTTGCCATGAAGCAAACGTGTGCGTGCGGCATCAATCTCCTCTTCGGAATTCGTTTCCGAATCATCCCAAATGGCTACCATCGCCTTCTTCTTCTTATGCACGTTCCTAGAGGTAGTGGCTTAAAGTGAGGGGAAATCCGCAATTAGATGGCCTGTTTTCTTGCAATGAAAATAAGGACCCATTTCCTCCTCCTTCTTTTCAAATCTCCCTTGATGTCTTCCTCTTCCGAAGTTGCTTTGTCTTCCCTTTTTAAAAAACATCTTGCCCACTTTCCTAATGAGCATGGCAAAGTCCTCATCACCATCTTCTGACGATTCTTCTTCATCAAAAGATGATGGAGTAGCCTTAAAAGCTATTGCTCTCTTCTTTGGAGTCTCCCTTTCTTCTCTCACCTTCATTTCCATCTCATAGGTTTTGAGATTTCCAATGAAGCCATAGAAGTCCATCTCCTCTCATCGTTGAGCTCCTTGAGGGTTATTGCCTTGACTTCCTAAGCTTTGGGGACAACTCTAATGACCTTGCAAATCTTTTGGTCATTGTCAATGATGTCACCTAAAGAAGATAATCCATTAGTAATCTTGGTGAACCGAGTAAGCATCTCATACTTTCATTTTCAAGCATGTAAAAATTATCATATTGAGATCGAAGCAAATCAACTCTAGATCTCTTGACTTGCGATGTCCCCTCATGAGTAATGATAAGATCTTTCCAAACCTCATAAGCGCATTTGCAATTAATTATACGGGAAAGATCATCATCATTTAATGCTTGTGTAAGTGCATATTGGGCTTTAGCATTGGCCTCATAATCCTTAGCGATTGCTTCGGACCATGTATCCTCATCACCGTGAGGTTCAATAAATTCTTTGGTAATGGCCTTGGCAACTCTAACTCCTAGGGACTTAAGAAATAGGTTCATCTTGACCTTACAAATAGGGAAGCTCAACCCATCAAATTTGGGTGGGGACTTAATGCCAGAAAAGTCGTGTGATGCCATGAAAACAAGTATAAGTGCACAAACAAATAACAAATGCAACAAATGAATATAACCAAATGAAAGAATCTCCCTAAGATGGCTAAACCTAAACTAGGGTTAGGCTCTGATACCAATTGTAAATTACCTAGAAGGGGGTGAATAGGTGATGGCTATACTAAATGGCAAATAATGTGAAATTAAAATTTACTTGCTAGCAACCTAGCAAATACCAATCACAGCACAAAGAATACTTGCAAATAAGTAAGCAATATAAATGTGCAAGTAAGTAAAGAGAGAGTAGAGTTAAGAGAGAAAGAGTAAGCAATTGCAAACACGATGATATGTTCCAAGGTTCGAGCCACTGCTTAATATCCCTGCCTTCAACACTATGAAGGATTTTCACTATGACCGATCTCACTAGATCGTCAACCGTTACAAGTTCTCACTAGAACTCAATGGACTCACAAGTTCTCTCTTGTGGTGCCTCAACACAAACATAGAGTTCACTGGCTCACTTGAGGCCGCAACCTCTACAACTTCACAATAGGAGGAAATCGGTAGTCTTCACTTGATCACAAAAGGCTCAACAAACACAATCCTATAACCAAGATGAGGAGGTGAAACTCCTTGAGATTGTATAGTGAAAATACCTTGTAAAGATGTAGAGGGAAGACTCAAGCTAAAAATCAAGAATATGAAATTTTGGCTCAATAGAAAATCTTTTAATGAAAAAGCTAAAACTTGATGTAAACATGTAAAAACTTGATCTAAACTTTAGAAATCTTGTTTTTAAAATTTTTCTACAGTCCCACTATTTATAGGGGATGAAAACATGAGTAGAAAATCTAAAAGAGTCATTGAAAAAAGATATAGAAAAAGATAAAACAGAACATAGCTATTGGGAAAAATCCAGAAGAAAATCCTTCTGTCGGTCGACCGGCCGGTCGACCGCCAACACTGTAGTATAAGTATTTTGCATACTTCATATCTACATGTTCATATTCATCACGACACCATGATGCTATTGTAATTATTAGATTAAATAAGAAATATAAAGTAATTAAAAGTTGCTACATATTACTTATACACATTGATGCAATTAGGAATACTTAATATTGTATCATATTACTCATATTGAGAATAATATATAAATGATGTAACTCTATTGACTGTAGTAACATAATCCCTCAAAGTGACTTACCTATTATTTTTGGTAGCACAGTACGGACATAAAAACTGTTAGCAATGATATAAAATTTGATGCTATTGTGGTAATGATATTGTTATAACATGCTAAGTATTGATGATATTAAAATATGATACTTGTATATTTCTTCCGATTTTTATTATCATTATATTGTATCACTGGTATTTAAACATGTATTATATATTATTATCGTGATTGTATTACTATAGTATATATTACTGCTTCTTTCATTTTATCACTCACTAGGTTATTTTCTGACAACAATAGGTTTGCGTGCCCAGGTTAGATATCTGAGATATCATAATACCAGATATTTCACGGGATATAGATAGGAGACTCGTCACCTATACTATTCATAGGTATCTTTATTATTCTATTTTTATTTCCTTATTTATCCATGTTTTCATATCAATCATGGTCACTAATCCCTTTTACAGCTATTTTTGTACTTATTTAATGCTAGAATTATTGTGTACATTGTGTTTATTCCCTGTACTGAGGCTTAGCTTATGAATGTGAGGGTATTTTTGCCCTACATATGTACGTCACCATAGCATTCTCGTACCTGCGGGATCGGGATGTTACAGATTGATATCAGAGCCTAGGTTCACATATAATATGTGTAACCACCTATATTAATAGTTGGGCTCTTACTAACAGTACAACAAGTTTTCAGATTAGAACTAATATGTGCCTGAATTTGGGAATTCTATCTAAGAGTACACAAATATCTCTGAAGAAAATCCATTCCTGACTTCTAATATTCTCTAATTTTTATTATCATTCTGAATATTTTGATTTCGAATCACTTCTCTTTCATAATCTTGATTATTTTCCTATTATTTTAATATCTGATATTTATAGATATCAGAGTGGTGTAGTAGAAGCATCGTAGACCCATAACATCTAGGTTCGAGGGCTGTAAATATTTTTCTCCACCTGAAATGAAATTTTGAGGAAAATTTTTTGTAAGGTGGGGAGAAGTGTAAACCCCAGATCCTAGATGTACGTATCACAGTTCAGTACTCGATATGGCGTACAAAGTTGGTTTAACTTTTTTGGTAGTCAGATTAAGCCAGTTTTAGTTTCAGATAAATTTTTTTCATATTTTAAAATTTTTAGAATTTTTAAAATTTTTCTGGATTATTTTGAAAAATCTCCGTAGTCAGTGTAGACCGATACCGATAATCGGTTCTAGGAATTTTAATTCACAAATAGAGTTGGATTTTAAGAATCTATTTTCAAATTATTCTTCCAAATCATATTTTTTACTTACTGTATTTTTAAATATTTTTCTGAAATTATTAAATATCTGGTCAAACCGGTGTCGATCGGTATCAGCGATGCATTCTAGAATTTTTAATTTACAAATCAAATTGAATTTTTTAAATGGATTTCACATTGCTCCTTAGTGTAATATTTCTTATTTTATAAAATTTTTGGGAACTGTTCGGGATTAGTCAAATTTTGACCCAATTAAAATACTATTTAAATAACACTAATTTATTCTTTTCTTTCTTCTCCCCTAATTCTTCTCTTCCTTCCCCCTTAAGCCACCGCCTTTCTCTCTCTCTTATATTAAACTCTCTCTCTCTCTCTCTTTAACTCTCTTATTAAATTCTCTCTCTAACAATATCTCTCACTTACTCCCCCTCCCCCGCCCCTCCCCCGTTTCTCGCACTCTTTGGATTTGACTGGCGGCCGGCGGCCAGGATTGCCACCGGCCAGGCCTGGAGACCATCTCAGGCCCCCCAAATCTCCTCTCTCTTCTCTTTCCTCTTCTCTCTCTCCTTTATACTCTATTTTTTTTCTTTTTCCTATTCTCTTTCTTTCCCTCTTTTCTTCTTCCACTTCTTCCCCTCCTCCTCGTTCCTTCTGGCCATGCTGCCATCCAAGGTAATCGCTGGTGCCTCCTGGCTGGCCACGTGCACCACCACTGCCCCTTTCCCTGCTCACCTCTTCCTCCTTTCTCTTCTGCTCTCTTATTCTCTCCCCATCTCCCTTGCTCTCTCTCCCTCTCAGTCTCTGGCCGACCAGCGAGAACGCCGCCTTTGGCCGGTCGCCACCGTCGCGTGGCCTAGGTCGCGCGGCCCAGAGCCGCCATCCCCTCTTCCTGCTCTCTTGACTCTCGCTCTCTCTTTCTTCTTCTCTCTCTTAATGGGTTCATACCCAATAACCCACTCTAATAATCCATTAACCCAAAACCCTTTAACCGATTACTTAAAAAATTGGGTTGGATTATTGGATCTAAACCTGAAACATTAACAACTCAAACCCGCATCCAACTTATTGAAACCCCTTGACTATTTATAATGATCGCATTTTTAAACCTTTTTATTTCATATTTGACCCATTTATATGGTTTTAAGTGTTTGAACGATATCTTGAGCTTCCGGTATTCGATCTGGACAATTCTTAAGCCGTTGCGATCGTAGGAAAGAGAGCTATACTCTTATACCTAAGTGAGTATTTTTCTTTTATAAATTATATTTATCATGCTTTAATGAAATTAATTGATTGCTTTATTTAATAAGTCGTGATTATGGGTAAATCCCTGTAAATATTATTTAATAATTTGTAATTATTGAAAGATCATTGTAATAAGAATATGCATGATGTTTTATTAAACATAATAGATAAAATATTACTTTAATTTGTTTCATGATTTAATATAGAATATAGGTGATTATATTAGACAGTGAATTAAAGGAAATCCCAGATTAATAAATACTTCACTTATTATTAAAATGGTTGTGCAGAGTTTGAAAATATATATACTTGTAAATAAATACTTTATCGATAGTATTAATATTAATAAAACCGTTATAACTACTATTGATCTAAATATTTGGACATCTCTTCATGTTATAAATATCACCCTGACACTGTCATTGTTACTAAACCACATATATGCTGAACACTCTACGAGTGTGAAATGTCATGATTGTGGACACCGTTATTATATGTACCTATATCCTGGTTACACGGATATTCTAGTACACTAGACATAGTATTTCATGTAAATACCTGTTACACTGAACACTATTTTTTCATGTACATGTATCACCATTAGGCAGATACTATTACACATGACACTATTATTTCTTATTCATGTCCCACTGATACACAGGTACACTATTTCACTGGATACTATCATTTCGTATATTTGTATCATCGCTACATGGATACTATGTACACAGTTATATCATATTCATACATTACTGTTACATAGAGTCACCGGTATACATTTGTTGATTGTTTCTGTATTCCTGTTGAATGGATCACTGTTCATATTACATGGATTATTGCTACATGGATATTCATGTACTCCCGTTACATGACTGTTTCCCGTTACTGATATTAATATTCCTTTTATTGGACATGTACGCTATTGATATACGATGTGTGAAACTAAATGCCACGTGGATCTAAACCACGAGGGCCATCTCTAGAATCTCACATTTCTTGTTTTTCGTTTCCTATTATCTTTTTTCATGCTATCAACAGAGCTCATGTCATATTATCGTGTTACATGTACCCTGTACTATTCTTGTTCGTGATACTCTGTATAATTTAAGTATAATAAATATACGTGTGGATGGGGGAGACTTGATGGTTGACTAGGTCATATCGGCTGGATATCCTGGACCATTATACATCCTATTGCGGGGGATGGGGTAGTGCTAGCTGCCTATTGTATATAGCTCATTGAGCTCCCGTTTCTCGTTATTTGTTTCGCCTTAGCGGGTCGGCTCTGGTCTCAGCAGCCAGGGAATTGTTTAAGGCTGTGATCCTGGGTATGTACGAGATACACCCACCCGATAAGAGCTCCTTGAATATTGGGTTTCTAATTAACATAATAAAACAATATAAATAATAGTAACATTAGGAATACTTGTTATTTGATCACTCTCTCGTTCGGATCATAGTACACGTATGCCATGTTCGGATGGTTTCGGTCGGAATCCATGCTCCGGTATGAACTGCCATTGGTTTAGGGCACTGGAAGAGATTGATTAAAATACCAGGCGCTACTGATTGTTATTATTGTATAAATAACATGACTTGCCCGATAAATGTATATTAGTGTTGAGTTATACTTGAAATATACCTAGAGGGGGGTGAATAGGTGTTATGCTAATCAAATGCACTTTTAAAACTAGTTAAGATGAGTTATGTAGATGGTCACCCAAAACAAGAATTGAAGCCGAATTCCCGGTGAAGGGATCTAGAACTTCTCCTTTTTGATTCCTCTAGACAATGAGTTGAGGTGCTTAATTGATTCCTTATTGAGATGAGTGTAGACCAAAAATGTAAGAAGATGGAATGAAAGCTATAATGGAATGCAAGACAAATAATATCACAAATTAAAAAATGTAAAGCAATAAAGAGCAAGACAAAAAATCAAACACAAACATAAGAGAATTTTTTTTGAGGCTCAAGCCACTGCTCTACATCCCCACCTTAACCACTATGAAGGATTTCCACTATATCCACTAAGGGATCTTCCACAAAAGAACCTTACACTAAAAGGATTACAACTTGGTCTACTCAAGACCGGAGTACCCAGCTCCAATAACTCAATCCTCCACACAAGAGGAATCACAAGCCAATAGATTACAAGGCACTTGGTGATCTAGCAATACCACAAACACTCTCTTACAACTTCTTACAGAGTGGAATATGAATTGATGCTCAAGAAGCTAAGTGAGAGAAGAAATTCAGTTAAAAAGATTTTAGAAGATTCAAAAACAACTAAAAAAGCTTTGGAAAAGAAGGAACTTTGAAATAGAAAGCTAGAAAACACTTCTCCCTTGAAGCAACTTAAAAAATTGGATATTTTTCTTGTATGAAACCAAAAGCCATGACATTTATTTATAGGCAATGGATAAATAACATTCATAAATGATGCCAGGTCATTTGGGGAGAGTGTGGTCACTTGAAAACAAAAAATGACCGTTGGAACCCACTAAAAACAAAACAAATTCAAAAACTAGTCATTATGGCAATTTGAACGCTTGCCAATCGACCGACCGGTCGACCGCCACATCACCTAGAAAAGAGCCATTGGCTCGGTCGACTGGGCAGTCGACCGCTTGTAAAATAAACAAGTTAATTTTGAATTATCGGTCGACCGACACAAACAGAGAGTAAAGGACTTTCAGTCGATCGACCGCAAGGGTTGACGATCGACCAGTCAGTTGACCGACAACGTGCACACCTTTGGCCAAAAGGCCCAGTCGATCGGGTGGTCGACCGTTCTGGCCTGTAATAGGCAACGGTCGACCGGGCGGTCGACCGCTAAGGCCTGAAATAGTGTTAAAACAAAATTTTGAACTTTAAACAATTTTTAAAACATTTTGTATTAGTTTAAGGGTGATGTAGCATAGTATAGGAGAGAAAATACATGTTCTAAACTTAATATAAAAATTTGAAAAAATTATGAAACATGTATTAATACTAAACATGCAACAAAACCAATACTACCCAAAACTTGTATATTTCAAAAACGTGTATTTTCGTGTGTGTAACTTTCTTGAGCGTTTCTATCATATTCTACTCTTTAACATAGTAAAATCTTACAAGGCTCTAGGTGACTATAAGATCTTCAATCGGGCTTCTTCATTAGCATCGTTGAGTGTACTGAGTTCGGATCCCATATTTGAGTCTTCTTGAGTCTTCAACACCCTCCTTTTGAGGAAGAAACTCCTTAAATCCTTAGAACCCTGAAATAAACTTAGCCACTTGAACTTGATTAGTATAAATAACAACATATGTTTTGTTATCATCAAAACCATAAAGCTGGGTGATTGTAACCTTGGGCCAACAATCTCCCCCTTTTTGATGATGACAAAACATGTGAGTTATTTAAGATAAGAGATGTGAGAGAGCTTAAAAAGCTCTCCCTCAAATTATGCTATCTATCAAGTACAAGAAAAGAAACAATGTGACTTAAATTGAATTTGACAATATGAGCAAGTCATACAAAAAAAATGAACTAACAAATCTTAATAGTGTGCATGGTAAAAAATACTAACTTAAAATAATAATAACTCAAAATATCTCTCCCCCTTTTTGTCATGCATCAAAAAGGGTAAAGCATTATAAAGATGTCAAAAAAAAATTGAAGAGTATTTGCAAAAACTTATGAATCAATAATACAAACATTTAATTCACGACATATGAATGAAAAATCTATTACAATCTAGTAGTTTAGTAAAAATATTCGCAAGTTGAAAATCGGTGAAAACATAATCAATTTCAATATCACCTTTCTCATAGTGATCTCTAAGGAAGTAAAATCAAATTTCTATGTACTTTGTCTTACAATGTTGATTTGCATTTTTAGTCATATAAATAGTACTAGTATTATCACAAAATATCTTAAGATGATCATAATGCAAATCATAGTCAAAGAGAGTATGTTTCATCCAAAGGACTTGTGCACAACAAGCTCCGGCCGCAACAAACTTCGCCTCGGCGGTTGGGAGGGCTACAAAATTTTGTTTCTTAGAAGACCATGAAATAAGGCAATTTCCTAGAAACTTACAGGTTCCACTTGTACACAGGTTCCACTTGTACTCTTCTTATCCACTCTACAACCAACATAGTCAGCATCCAAAAAACTCGTCATGAAAAATTGTCCGGTTTTCGAATACCACAACCCATTCCAAAAATGCCCTTAAGATTCTAATAATGCGTTTTACTGCAATCAAATGGGACTCTTTAGGATAAGATTGGAATCTAATGAAAAACACCTAGGGGGTGAATAGGTGTAAGTGCTAATCTAATGAACTAAATGCGCTAAATGCAGAAGCTAATGCAAATCTTGCATAAACTTAATACAACACAACAAGTGTAGCCGAATTCCCCATGAAGGGCTCTGGACTAACTCCTCTTGATTCTCCTTGAATGGGTTGAGGTGCTATGTGAAGCTCTTGTTGGTTAAGTATAAGTTAGGCACACACACAAGCAAGCCAAGCAAATAAGGATGAACAATATAAAGGATGCAAGGCAACACAAGAAAATAGATATGATATGGCAATATGAATTATGCTCAACACAAGCAATTATGATATGTGTTGGCCCAATGGCCTTCCACTCTAGTTTTGATGATGATCAACTCATGTAGTTATGTTTACTAATATTCTTGTGTTTCTAAGTTTCAGATCATTAACAGGATATTAGTTGGTGATTAGCTTCAACAAGGAGTTTAGAAGCTATTCATGGTGATTCCAGGGCCAAAGCTTCAAGTTCACACTTTGCCAAGCCCATGGATGGAGTTTTGGAGCAAGTCTACTTGAAGATGAAGATCGTCAAGAAGACTTAGGTATCCTAGTTTTGATAGAGTTTTAGATCCATTTGTAAAGCTTAGTTTAGTTGATATGCTCAAGTGAACACAAAACACACACGTTTTATGATTTGATATTTGGTTTTTATGAATAGTTGATCAAAACAAGTTTACATATGTTATATGTATAGTAGATGTTTTCTATTTATACATACATGCTTTAACTTGGTAAACAAACTTATTTTGATATCCCTATTCATGTTTTGAAAAAATCAAGTTTGACAAAATACAAGGTTTTGTTTTTGATAAAATTTGCAAGACTCAAAAATGAATTGATATGTTGATATATTGTCTTGAAATTTTTATCACATGTTTATGTTTTAACATAAAATGATAAAACAAGTTTTATGGAATTTTCAGAAATGATAAAAAGTTTTTATAAAATATTTTTCCCAAATTTTTCTGACCTTATTTTGTGCTGACAGGCTGGTCGGTCGACCGTCACGGTCGACCGCACCAAGGGCCGGTCGACCGTTGCGGTCGACCGACGTGCACAGACGTGCACGTCTGTTAGGCACAGACACGGTCGACCGGGACGGTCGACCGAGTTGAGAGCTCTGCTCTCGGGTTTTCTCGGTCGACCGGGCCGGTCGACCGCAGTTGCCCAACGGTCATAATTCTGACCGTTGGCGGTCGACCGGACCGGTCGACCGGCAGTCTGTCAGACTGCCAGCTCAGCCTAACAGCTAGTTTTGTATAGGGGCTATATAAACCCCATCTCTTTAGGGATTTTAGCTAAGATTTCTAAGAGAAAAATTTTCAGTTTTCTGAAGTGTTTAAAAGAGTTTTCAAAAGAGTTTTAAGTGCAAAAACTTCTCATCTTTATTTGTTTTGGGTTTTTGGAAAATCAAAGAAAACTAGGTTTTGGGATTTTGATTTGGTATTTCATTTTCTATCATATACAAGAGATTTCCCAAGTAGTTTTTCTTTGTTGCTTGTTTCCAAAAACACTTTGATTTCACACTTGAGCTATATCTTCTATCCTAAACTATTAGGATCTTGTTTTTGTGGAAAAAGATAAGAGAAAAAGAAAGAGAAGTGTTTGAGGTTGTTTGTTGTAAACCTCATTGTTGTAAACACCCTTATATTTGTGAATCCCTCTTCGGTAGAGGTGATCGGGTGATTGTGTTGTGGATCCCTCTTAGGTAGAGGTGATAGTGTTTGGTTGTGAGCCTCTTCGGTAGAGGTGTGTGGATTGGTTATTATATTGGCTACGGGCCTTGCCCCTCGGTTGTGAGGTGGTTGTTTGAGAGAGGAGTTCGGTACTCCTAGAGTTGTAAGAAATCCTCTTTGGTAGAGGTTCCCTCGGTGGGAGTTGAGTTAGTGGAAATCCTACACGGTGGTGTAGGCGGGGATGTAGAGCAAGGTGCTCGAACCTCGAAACAAATCTTGGTGTTTGCGTTTTGATCCATTGTCTCTCTAACTCTCTCTCTTTACATTTGTGCAAAGCATCATTTCATACAAGCATCATACTTTCATAGCATTCATATTATATACATTGCTTGTGTTGCCTTGCATCTTTTATATTGCAATTCATTCTTATATGCTTGGCTTGATTGTGTGTATTTCATATTGCTTGGATTGCTTGTGTGTGTGTGCCTAACTTATACTCATCCAACAAGAGCTTCACATAGCGCCTCAACCCATTTCAAGGGGAATCAAGGGGAGTTAGTCCAGAGCCTCGCAAGGGGAATTCGGCTACACTTGTTGTATTGTATTAGTTTGTGCATAATTTGCATTAGCTTCCGCATTTAGCGCACTTAGTTTGCATTGAGTTTCTTAGATTAGCAATTACACCTATTCACCCCCCCTCTAGGTGTTTTTTCAATTGGTATCAGAGTTAGTGCTCCTGATACTTAGGCTTAACATCCTAGGAGTGATCCATTTGCTTGCTAATCTACATTTGCATTTGATTGTTTGCACATAGTTAGTTTATACCATGGACTTCATGACCCCACCTAGCTTTGACCCTTCCAACATTGATGTTTGGAAGTATAGGATGTCCATGTACCTAAAGACCCTAGGTTTGCATGTCTTCCTTGCCGCCACCAAGAGATGTTATCTTGGTGATGGTAATCATATAGGGGCAAATGCACAAGCCCTAGAGGCCATTAGAAGCACATTATCTAAAGAATATCTTTTACGTGTTTCTAACTTTGATTCCGCCTTTGCAGTGTGGAACAAATTGACAACCACCACCACCTCTAAGCTTCAATTGCCAATCCAAGAAGAGGAATCTAGCGGAGAATCCGAGCCACAACAATGCTATAGGTCCAAGGGAATGACTCCCTTGAGGTACAATCGGAAACTCAACTAGATAGTAATGATTGTGCTAGTTCTTCAAATGATTATGTTGATCCCCATGCCTTAAATGAAGAACTATCTATTGTGTGTGAAAAGTTAATAGAAAAATATAACGTGTTGAAAAAGAAAAGTCTAGATATTGAAAAAGAAAATAGATGTTTGCATTCTAGACTTGATTGTGTTTTGCAAGAGAAAGTTGAGGCCTATAATGAAAGGGATTCATTGAGATCTCAATTGGAACTTGCTTTAAAAGAAAATAAATTTTTAAAGTCTAAAAATGATTGTGAAATTCTTTTGAAGAAATATGAAAATATGTCTTCTAAAGTTGATTTTGTTTTAAAAGAGAATGTTGCTTTGAAAAACAAAATCATTTCTATTTCAAATGAGTTGAATGTTTGTTTAGATAAGAATATTGTTTTGCAAAATAAAATTGATGCACATGTTTGCCATGCTAGTGTAGCTTCTTCATCTAGTCTACCTAATGCATGTACCTCTTCTTCTAAAATTATTGATGATATTTGTATGTTAAAGAAGAGAGTAGATTGTTTGGGCTCCACTATGAGCCAATGTGCCATGAACCACTCACGGTTGGAAACCTTGGTTCGAAAGAAACAAGTTCCATCCTTTATGCATGCACACCCTTCACGGCATACACATGCTCCACACGGACACACCCATCACAAGTATGCTCATGTGTACACTTGTACACATTGTGGACGTAGGGGCCACCTTGCTAAATTTTGTTATGATAGATTACATACTCCTAATTTAGCAAAGAATTTTGTTTGGGTTAGAAATGAGACTAACCCCCATGGACCCAACAAGAAGGTATGGGTACCAAAGACCACCCCTCCTATTATTTTTGATGTAGGTGTGGGCTCTCACATGACGTGAGAGTGATGACACCTTGGAGTGGATGCGTTCCGGACTTCATGGAAATCAAATTGGATGCATCACTTTCAAGGGTAGATTTGGTGGAGATGACCACCATGTTTTGGAGACAAGGAAAGTTGCTTCTTCGGTTTTGGTAACAATCCTTTACTTCCATTTATTGTTTACATGCTTTCCATGTTTTAATGTTTATAGCATGTTTTTGATGTCTATGGATTAGTATGTTCATTCTATGTTTATTAGATCCTTGACATACATGTATAGTATTTGAGACACATATGCTTATATGAACCCATATTTAGTGTTCTCACTTTTTGTTTAAGCTATAATGTACCTCATGAATCTAATACATGTGAATTTACATAGTAATCATGTTTTAGTTTTATCATGATGACTTTTATATTTGTTTTGATGCTTCATGTTTTGAATATATGTTTAGATGTTTGTTTTCATTAAGACTAGTTATATACTTGTACATAGAGTGGGCTACAAATAAATCTATATATGTTGAGCTTGATTGCTTATTTGAACCCATTACATGTGTTAGTATAGTCTAGTTTTGATGATTCATACATTTCAAACTTGTATTCCATTTTTGAATTTATTTTATGATTGTGTGTTTCACTTCATGTATATGTTTGTATTGCCAAACTTTAAGATATACATGTATACCCCTTGAGTCATTTGCCTTTCATGCAAATCTATATTTGGACTCAATTGTGTTTAGCGATATGTATGTATACTTCATGTTTGACAATTCATACATATACCTTGAAATGAAATTTGTTGTGATGAAAATTTAGTTTTTCATGTTTCATGTATTTATGTTTAACTTCATGTATATGTCTATCTAGTTCAAACTAATCTTATACATATACATCTTTTTGAGCCACGTGCCTTCATGAATATACATTTAGTGGACTCGTTGAGTTTTGGATATGTATGTATATTTTAGCTTGTATTAGACATACATATGCCTTGAAGATTAATTAAGGAGTTTTATATGATTTTTCATGTTTTTGATGGAATTATGTTTTAAGGAATAATTGAGCTTAATGAAATATTTTTCATGATTATGATCTTCACATATTATTTGTACACTCATATCTATTGCTCATGTTTTGTTTCTCATGAGTTATGCTTTATTGGTTAGAGTGATGATTATCATGTGAATTTCAATTTTGTTTTATTCCTTACTTGAAGGATTTCGTGCTAGTTAACAAGTTTTCCATTTAACTAGTTGCGGTGTTCTTCATTTTGGTAGTGATTTTCAAACAAAACTATATTTTCAAATCTATCTTTGAAAACCCCTACCTTCCAAGGGCGGTAGGATGGGAGATCATGTTCATGTATGCCCTAAATTGAAATCTTTAAAACTTGAATTATGATTGGGTGGTAGAGAATATGATGTATACACTTGAACTTATTGTTATGTCAATTGGTATCATTGAACTCTTTCAATTGGTATCATTTTGATCTTCTGGTATACTCATATATGTTTTGTATGTATGTATGCTTTAAATTTCAAGTATATCAATTTCTATTGGTATCTATTTTTCATACATATATATGTTTGTGTTTATGCTAGTGCTTGAGTTTCAATTTTGTTTAAATTGATTACTTTTAAATTGTTATCAAGACTATGCATGACTTTAGTTTGTATTTCATAAAGGGGAAGAAAATATGATTTTGTATTTCAATTGGTATTTGTACTCCCACACTTTATGATTAAAAGTTGTTTATATGTTTTAAAATGAACAATTCTTACAATTGGTATCAATGTTTCTATGTAAAATCTTTTCAATTGGTAAAATATTTACAATTGGTATCATATTTAAGAAATTCAAAATTTGTTTTGGTTTCAAGATTCATGTTTAAGAATTCAAGACTTATGTTTAATTACAATTGGTATTTCCAAAATTTTTGTTTAAAGAAAATATTCAAAGTTTTGATTTGTATTTCCTATATGCAAGGAGAGCTTAACATCTCTCTTACATATAGATTCATGTTGAGTATATTATAAATTAAGGAGCTTGACAACTCTTCTTTATATGATATACGTGTGTAGGGGGAGCTTCACATCTCCTCTTATGCATTACATAATATGTGTTATGTGAATTGGGGCTTGTCATCCCTTCTTCATGTAATGCATATGTGTAGGGAAGCTAACTTAGCGTCTTCCTCTTCATGAATGTATATAGCATATAATATATATTGATCCTTGTTTATTGGTATCAAGATGCTTCATTGACATATTTTCTAATTGATATCATGTTTGTAGTCACCCCTTATTGACTTTTTTTTTTTTATTTTAGACAAAAAGGGGGAGAACATTGTTTGCATTGTTTTGATTGACAAAAAGGGGGAGAAAGATTTTTTTACCCCTCATTTTATCTATGGTTTTGATTGTTTACCCCTTTGTTGATGATTGACAAAAAGGGGGAGAAGTATTTGAGTTTTATATGAATATATTATGTTTTAATCTCAAGAATATTAAGTTTAATTGATATATAGAGTTTGCTTTGTAAATGGTATCTAGAGCTTATTTTGTTTTGAATATTCCATTTGATATCTAGAACCATTTATTGTTTATGCATACGCATGTTTCATGTTTAATATTCATTGCATATATTTATTGTTTATCCCTATGCATGAGTTAAGGGGGAGTTTCCTTGAAGCTTATCTTTAATCCATGCATATATAACTCCATGAGTTTTGTCATCATCAAAAAGGGGGAGATTGTTGGCCCAATGGCCTTCCACTCTAGTTTTGATGATGATCAACTCTTGTAGTTATGTTTACTAATATTCTTGTGTTTCTAAGTTTCAGATCATTAACAGGATATTAGTTGGTGATTAGCTTCAACAAGGAGTTTAGAAGCTATTCATGGTGATTCCAGGGCCAAAGCTTCAAGTTCACACTTTGCCAAGCCCATGGATGGAGTTTTGGAGCAAGTCTACTTGAAGATGAAGATCGTCAAGAAGACTTAGGTATCCTAGTTTTGATAGAGTTTTAGATCCATTTGTAAAGCTTAGTTTAGTTGATATGCTCAAGTGAACACAAAACACACACGTTTTATGATTTGATATTTGGTTTTTATGAATAGTTGATCAAAACAAGTTTACATATGTTATATGTATAGTAGATGTTTTCTATTTATACATACATGCTTTAACTTGGTAAACAAACTTATTTTGATATCCCTATTCATGTTTTGAAAAAATCAAGTTTGACAAAATACAAGGTTTTGTTTTTGATAAAATTTGCAAGACTCAAAAATGAATTGATATGTTGATATATTGTCTTGAAATTTTTATCACATGTTTATGTTTTAACATAAAATGATAAAACAAGTTTTATGGAATTTTCAGAAATGATAAAAAGTTTTTATAAAATATTTTTCCCAAATTTTTCTGACCTTGTTTTGTGCTGACAGGCTGGTCGGTCGACCGTCACGGTCGACCGCATCAAGGGCCGGTCGACCGTTGCGGTCGACCGACGTGCACAGACGTGCACGTCTGTTAGGCACAGACACGGTCGACCGGGACGGTCGACCGAGTTGAGAGCTCTGCTCTCGGGTTTTCTCGGTCGACCGGGCCGGTCGACCGCAGTTGCCCAACGGTCATAATTCTGACCGTTGGCGGTCGACCGGACCGGTCGACCGGCAGTCTGTCAGACTGCCAGCTCAGCCTAACGGCTAGTTTTGTATAGGGGCTATATAAACCCCATCTCTTTGGGGATTTTAGCCAAGATTTCTAAGAGAAAAATTTTCAGTTTTCTGAAGTGTTTAAAAGAGTTTTCAAAAGAGTTTTAAGTGCAAAAACTTCTCATCTTTATTTGTTTTGGGTTTTTGGAAAATCAAAGAAAATTAGGTTTTGGGATTTTGATTTGGTATTTCATTTTCTATCATATACAAGAGATTTCCCAAGTAGTTTTTCTTTGTTGCTTGTTTCCAAAAACACTTTGATTCCACACTTGAGCTATATCTTCTATCCTAAACTATTAGGATCTTGTTTTTGTGGAAAAAGATAAGAGAAAAAGAAGAGAAGTGTTTGAGGTTGTTTGTTGTAAACCTCATTGTTGTAAACACCCTTATATTTGTGAATCCCTCTTCGGTAGAGGTGATCGGGTGATTGTGTTGTGGATCCCTCTTAGGTAGAGGTGATAGTGTTTGGTTGTGAGCCTCTTCGGTAGAGGTGTGTGGATTGGTTATTATATTGGCTACGGGCCTTGCCCCTCGGTTGTGAGGTGGTTGTTTGAGAGAGGAGTTCGGTACTCCTAGAGTTGTAAGAAATCCTCTTTGGTAGAGGTTCCCTCGGTGGGAGTTGAGTTAGTGGAAATCCTACACGGTGGTGTAGGCGGGGATGTAGAGCAAGGTGCTCGAACCTCGAAACAAATCTTGGTGTTTGCGTTTTGATCCATTGTCTCTCTAACTCTCTCTCTTTACATTTGTGCAAAGCATCATTTCATACAAGCATCATACTTTCATAGCATTCATATTATATACATTGCTTGTTTTGCCTTGCATCTTTTATATTGCAATTCATTCTTATATGCTTGGCTTGATTGTGTGTATTTCATATTGCTTGGATTGCTTGTGTGTGTGTGCCTAACTTATACTCATCCAACAAGAGCTTCACATAGCGCCTCAACCCATTTCAAGGGGAATCAAGGGGAGTTAGTCCAGAGCCTCGCAAGGGGAATTCGGCTACACTTGTTGTATTGTATTAGTTTGTGCATAATTTGCATTAGCTTCCGCATTTAGCGCACTTAGTTTGCATTGAGTTTCTTAGATTAGCAATTACACCTATTCACCCCCCCTCTAGGTGTTTTTCAATATGATGTTATGAATGATGCTTTGCACAATATAAAGAGAGAGAGAGTTGAGAGACAAGTGGATCAAACGCAAAGGCCAAGATATGTTTCGAGGTTCGAGCCCCTAGCTCTACATCCCCGCCTACACCACCGTGTAGGATTTCCAATCCACTATCTCCCACTGAGGGAACCTCTACCGAAGAGGATTTGTTACAACAATGGAGTACCGAACTCTCTCTCAATACAAACACCTCCTCACACAAGAAGGGTAGGCCCTTAGCCAAACAACCACAACACCTCAACCGAAGAGGGATAAGGCCCGTAGCCAATACAACTCAAACACAATCACCTCTACCGAAGAGGGATCCAAACTCAATACCACTCCGATCAACCTCTACCAAAGAGGGATACAACAAAAGCAAGGAGGGTTTACAATCAAGGAGGCTTAACCTCAAACACTTCTCTTTTCTCTCTTTTTCACAAAACAAAGATCCTAATAGATTAGGATAGTATGATAGCTCAAGTGTGGAAACAATGTGTTTTTGGAAACAAGCAACAAAGAAAATACTTGGGAAAACTCTTGTAAAAGATAGAGAATGAAAAATAATACAAATATCCCAAATTCCTATTTTCTTTGATTTTTCAAAAACCTAAAACAAGAGAGATGAAATCTTTTTGGCTCAAAAACTCTTTTGAAAACTAGTTTAAACACTAAACAAACTCTGAAAATTTTCTTGTCAAAAGTCTTGTCAAAACAGCCCAAGATATGGGGTATTTATACCTCCATCAGAAAACTAGCCGTTAGGCTGATGTGGCAGCCTGACAGGCTGACGGTCGACCGGCCCGGTCACATCAGCCTGACAGGCTGACGGTCGACCGGCCCGGTCGACCGCCAACGGTCAGAAATGTGACCGTTGGGCAACCACGGTCGACCGGCCCGGTCGACCCAAACAAACAGAGAGCACTGCTCTCAGACCCGGTCGACCCGGACGGCGACCGTCCCAGTGTCTCCAAACGTGCACAGATTTGTGCACGTCGGTCGACCGGCCCGGTCGATCGACTTCAGCCAAGTCGACTAGGTCAGTTGACTTAGTCGACTGATTGAAGCCTGGAACAGAAATCTGGGTCAGAAAAACAGTTTAAAAATATTTTGAAAAATCTTTTAACACTTCTAAAAATCACCAAAAATAGTTTTATCATTTTGCATTGATATAAAAACATGTGATAAAAAGTTTAGCTCAAATCAATCAATATGAACTATTTTTGTGTTTTATCATTTTTACAAAAAACCAAAACTTGTATTTTTATCAAACTTGATTTTTCCAATAGGAAATCTGATTTTCCTAAAAACTCATGAATAGACATATCAAAATAAGTTTGTTTAAGATATGAAGCATGTATGTATATTGAACACATCTAATATACATAAAAAAACATGTAAACTTGTTTTGATCAAACTATTCATGAAAACCAAATCCAAAACATGAAAATGTGTGTGTATTGTGCACTTGAGCATATCAACTATACTAAGCTTTACAAATGGATCTAAAACACACTATCTAAATTATGGATACCTAAGTCTTCTTGATGATCTTCATCTTCAAGTTGACTTGCTCCAAAACTCCATCCATGGGCTAGGCAATGTGTGATCTTGAAGCTTTGGCCCTGGAATCACTATGAAAAGCTTCTAAACTCCTTGTTGAAGCTAATCACCAACTAATATCTTGGTTAAGGATCTGAAACTTAAACAACACAAGATTATTAGTAAACATAACTACATGAGTTAATCATCATCAAAACTAGGGTGGAAGGCCTTTGGGCCAACATCTAACACATAGACAAACACTAAACATAATATCCGGCCTACTAGCCGTTAAATATAATAAACTACTAATCATGCTACGATAGACTTTAATGTCTACATTTATACCTTGTTCATCCTTATCAAGTTTTGTTCTGGTAGCCATGGGAGTTTTGCTTGTCTTTGCCCCTTCAAGTCCAAATTTCTTGATGAGTTCTTTCGTGTATTTGGCATGATTTATAAAAATTCTATCACTCCTTTGCTTGATTTGGAGTCCAAGGAAGTAGTTTAGTTCGCCCATCATAGACATCTCAAACTCATCCTTCATACATGATTCAAAATCTTTATAAAATTTTTCATTAGTAGAGCCAAATATAATATCATCAACATATATTTGAATAATAAGAATATCATTATCTACATGTTTAGTAAACAAAATGGAATCTACTTTGCCTTTAACAAAACTATTAGAAATAAGGAATGATGAAAGTCTTTCATACCAAGCTCTAGGAGCTTAATTTAAACCATATAAAGGTTTGTCTAGTTTGAAAACAAAATCTAGATGTGTAGGATCAACAAACCCGAGGGGTTGTTCAACATACACCTACTCTTCAATAAAACTATTTAAAATGCGCTTTTGACATCCATTTGAAATAGTTTAAAATCTTTATAGGAGGCAAAAGTAAGTGTTATGAGTATGGCTTCAAGCCTAGCTACGGGTGCAAAGGTTTCCTCAAAATTGATACCTTCGATTTGGGTGTAACCTTGGGCCACTAATCTAGCTTTATTCCTAACAACATTTCCTAAACTCATCCAACTTGTTCCTAAAAATCCATTTAGTATCAATTGTTGGTCTATCATGGGGTCTAGGGACAAGATGCCAAACTTGGTTGCGCTCAAATTAATTGAGCTCTTCTTGCATGGCAAGCAACCAATATGAGTCGCCCTCGGCTTTGAGGATGTTCTTTGGTTCAAAATGAAAAATAAAAGCATAATGGCCACAAAGATCATGGAGCTTGGAACGAGTAGTTACCCTATTTTGATACATCACCTATAATGAGATCTTTGGGATGATATGAAGTGAATCTCCAATTCTTTGGAAGTGGTTGTGTTGGTTTCACTTCAACTTCTCGAACTTCACCTTGCATATCAATCTTTTGCTTTTCTTCTTGTATAGGTGAGTCCTTCAAGGTTATTCTCTCCATGTCTTCACCTAAGGAATCAATTTTTACAATATTCTTCATAAAATTATTAGATTCCTCTAACGTTACATGTATAGATTCTTCAATAGTCATAGTAAATCTATTGAAGACTCTATAGGCTTTACTAGTGTTGGAATACCCAAAGAAAATAGCTTCATAAGATTTTGTATCAAACTTACCTAAATTATCTTTATTATTTAAAACAAAACATTTGCAACCGAAAACTTTAAAATAAGAAATATTTGGTTTTCTCAAATAGTAAATCTCAAAAGAAGTTTTAGAAGTATTTTTGCAAAAAATAAATTCTATTTGAGATGTAACATGATGTGTTTACGGCCTCGGTCCATAGGTATTGAGGGAGACCGTAATCATTTATCATAGTCCTAGCCATTTCTTGCAAAGTACAATTTTTTCTCTCAACTACTCCATTTTGTTGTGGAGTTCTAGGACATGATAATTCATGTTTGATTCCATGTTCTTCGCAATAGGTGATAAAGGAGTGGTTAATAAATTCACCACCTCTATCACTTCTTATACGTAAAATTGAAAAATCTTTTTTCTTTTCAACTCTTTTCTTAAACATTTGAAAATGTGAAAAGGCTTGATTTTTATATTCTAAAAAGAAAACCAAGTAAAACGAGAAAAATCATCAACCAATACAAAGGCAAAACGATTCCCATTTAGACTTTTGGTTTTAGTAGGACCAAACAAATCCATATGAATTAACTCCAAAGGTCTTGATGTCATGATATCCTTGATCGATTTGAAAGAGGACTTGGTTTGTTTCTCAAGTTAGCACGCATCGCAAATGCGGTTCTTCTCAAATTTCAAACAAGGAATACCTTTCACCACTTCCTTATTGTTGATTCTAGATAGATAGTCAAAAGAAATATAGACTAGTCTCCTATGGCATAACCAAGAGTCTTCATTGAAGGCATTCAAACATATGGCATTGCATTATAAATTAGATATATCAATTATGTATACCTTTTTTTCATGAAAGCTGGAAAGTATACATGCATTAATTTGTCTATCAAAAACATTGCAAGCTAAGTCATCAAAAATCACTTTAAAACCTTTATCACAAAGTTGACTAACACTCAAGAGGTTATGCTTGAGGTCATTAACTAAAACAACATTTTTAATCAAAGGAGATGAACCAAGTTTAAAGTTACCTATACTAACAATCATTCCTTTGGAGTCATCTCCGAAGGTGACGGTGCCACCTTCATGGTATCTTGATAGGGTTGCAAAGTTGTTGATATCTCATGTCATGTGCCTTGAGTAACCACTATTAAGATACCACCGCTCCCTACGTCTTGAAGCTTTAGAGTGTACCTATATCATGTGACAAATTTGTTGATTTTGGTACCCAAATTTTCTTGGGTCCTTTAATGTTAGCATTTCGAACCCAAATGTGATTATTAGAGGCATTTATTCTATCAAAACAAAATCTAGCCAAGTGACCTTTTTGGCCACAATAAGTACATGAATAAATTTTACCATAAATGAAGGCATGATGAGTGTGTGGAGTGTGATATGTTTAGTTTGTGTTGTGTGTTTAGCATGATGTGTATGCAAATGTTGTGATTTATGAGTATGGGTATGTGTAGTATGAGCTTGTTTCTTTGGGGTGCCTCCAATCTAGCTTTGTCAAATTCATATTTCTTTAATACTTCTCCTAAAGAGTTAATTTTATTAGAAATCTCATCTTTATCTATTAGTAGAAATTTAGCTTTACATGAAATCTTATATGCATCAAAATCTTTTTGAGTTGATGTGAGAGTGGAAAACAAATCATCCTTTTCCTTTATGAGTATGACAATTTTATTGTTGAGAGTTTCATTTTTCTTTTTCATTTTTAAATATTTCTTTTTAAGAAAATAATAATTGTAAGATAATTCTTCAAAAGTTTCACCTAATTCATCCATGGATAATTCACAATCGTCAAGAGATGTTCAGATGTTACCTTATGTGTGTTAACATTTGCATGAAACACATATATGCCATGTCAACTTCTTCGTCGGATTCACTCTCCGAGTCCCATGGAGCTTTGAGGGCCTTCTTTTTGTAGGGCTTCTTGGAGGTAGAGGGTTTACTCTTGTTCTCCGGACACTCCGCAACCATGTGGCCCGGCTTCTGACAATTGAAGCAAATGATCTTCTTCTCTTCTTTCCTTTGCCATCTTCTTCTATTGTTGAATTTTGCTTTGTTGTACATCCTCCTAACATTCTTCACAAGGAGGGAGAGTTCTTCATCATCTTCATCGGAGATGGTGGAAGTGATTTTGAAAGCGATTACTTTCTTCTTTTGAGGAACCATCTCTTCTCTAGCCTTCCTCTCCATCTCATGGGTCTTAAGGTTTCCTATAAGACCAATGAGCTCCATTTTCTCCTTATCGTTTAGCTCCTTCAAGGTTGTAGCCTTGACTTCCCATGAGGGTGGGAGTGCACGAATGATCTTCCTCACCTTTTGATCGTTGTCAATGCCATCACCTAAAGAAGTTAGACCGTTAGTTATTTTTGTAAACTTTGTTACCATATCATCAATGGTGTCATTTTCATGCATGGTAAAATTTTCGTATTGGGAACGTAAGAGGTCAATTTTAGCCCTCTTAACTTGTGATGTTTCTTCATGTGTGACTATAAGATGAGACCAAATCTCGCATGCGAATTTGCAATGGATGACTTTAGCAATATCATCATCATTTAAAGCTTGAAGTAAGGCATAGTGTGCCTTAACATTTGCATCAAACTCTTTTGTAGCAATGTCGGACCAAGTGTCCTCATCACAAAGGGTACACTAAATGATTTTGTCACTGCTTTTGCAACCCGGCTTCCTAAAGATTGCAAAAACATGGTCATCTTAACCTTCCACATGGGAAAGTTAAGGCAATCAAACTTGGGTGGGGTCATAATACCATCAGCCATCTTTACTAATGTGAATGAGGATAAAATATGAAAAAGGTGATTATCAATTAAGAATCTCACTAAGGTTGTTAAGCCAAGAAAACTAGAGATATACTCTGATACCAATTGAAATACACCTAGAGAGGGGGTGAATAGGTGTTATGCTAATCAAATGTGAAAAACACCTAGAGGGGGATGAATAGGTGTTATGCTAATCAAATGCACTTTTAAAAATAAGTTAAGATATATGATGCAAGCGGTCACTCAAAACAAGAAATTGAAGCCGAATTCCCTGTGAAGGGCTCTAGAACTTCTCTTCTTTAATTTCTCTAGATTATGAGTTGAGGTACTTAATTGCTTCCTTGTTGATATGAGTACAGACCGAAAATGCAAGAAGATGAATTGAATGCAATAATGAAAACAAGGCAAGTAGTAGCACAAGTACAAGAATGTAAAACAACAAAGAGCAAAAGGAAATCAATCGCAAACACAAGAAAATTTGTTTCGAGGTTCGAACTACTGCTCTCCATCCCCGCCTTCATCACTGTGAGAATTTCACTAAATCCACAAAGGAAACTTTCACACGGGAACCGTACACCAAAGGAATTACAATTGGTCTACACAAGACCGGAGCACCCAACTCCAACAATACTATCCTCACACAAGAGGAATCACAACTCAAAGGAATACAAGTCTCTTGGTGATCTAGAAAGACCACAAACACTCTCTTACAACTTCTTATAGAGTAGAGTATGATTTTTGGTTCAAGAAGTTAAGTGAGAGAATAATTTCAGTAGTAAGAGTTTAGAAGACTTGAAAACCAACTGAAAAATTTCGCAATAGAAAGAACTTTGAAAATGAAAAGCAATAAAACACTTATTCTCTTGAAATCACTTGAAACTTGAATATTTTTCTTGTGAAAAACTAAAGACCCATGACCCCTATTTATAGGCAAAGAATAAATACCATTCATAAGTGTTACCAGGTCATTAGGGGTGAGTTTAGCGACTTGAAAACAAGAAATAGCCGTTGGAACCCATAAAAAACAAAACAGATCTAAAATAGAGCCGTTGGTGTCAGTCTGGACAGCTGCCGATCGACCGGCCGGTTGATTGGTAGTGAAAAGTGCATTTTTATCATCATATTTACCATCACATTTTCATATTTATTCATTTAATTCTGCACATTTATTAATAATTTGTAATTTATTGTGTGCAGGCCTCGAATTCTTATTTTTATAATAAATAAAGCTTAATGAAGCCCAAAAGCCCATATTTGAAGTCCAAGAGTCAAAGTGCAAATATCAGATTGTCAAAGTGCAAATATACAAGGGCTAAAGTTGCAAATACAAAGAAGAGGGAAGGATAGACTTCTATTCAACCTAAACACTTGCAGGATGAGGATAAAAGCTAAAAGAAGAGAAGGAAAATTCGTGGAAAAGATTTGGGATCTAGGTAACTTGATTCCCAAGTTATATCCAAATCCAAAGATTAAGAGCCAGGATGCAATTTCTAGAAGGAAACGCCCAGATGGACGGACCAGGAGAGGCCACGCGCCAAAGCGCGTGGCATTTGGCTACAAAAGTGCCGCGTTTCCGCGGCAAATTTCCCATTTCCGCGGCATTTCTGACGAGTCTGGGATCAGCTTTCGTGGGAGAGTTGTAACTGGACTCTAACTCCTTCTGCACCTATAAATACCCCCTGCAATGCAACGTACAGAGCGTCCAGCATCCAGCAAAGGGCCAAAGTTAGGATTTTTAGGGTTTTTCTCTTTCTTCTAGTTTTGTAATTAGGGTTTCTTTTTATTTCAAGAGAGGGAGATGGCTATGTTGAGGGTGACACTGATGTATGCTTCTCTTCTCCATTGTATCAATTAATGAAGGTAATTTTTGCTTTTATTTATTTGCTTTACTTTTCTTTTTGTTCTCTTTTTCTTTTCTACGTTATTTCTTTTGATCTGTGACGAGCATACAAGCGATTACCGAACCACAAGTATACCAAAGATTGGTGGTGCCAACGATATTCCATGGAGATGTTCTCCTCCTCGAGGCGTATCAACTCATACTTGCCCAAGGCTTGATGACCTAATGCGACAGCGGACTGAGATCGATCCTATGCCTTATGCGTTCATGCCTCCGAAATAAGGTAGAAAGTGTTAGGTTTTCACATATTTTCTCCAACCAAGGTTAGTTTTCTTTTCTTTTCTTTTATTTTTGTAGATTAAATCACTATCTCCCAATTCTTTCTTTTCCGATTCATTGTAAATACCACTTCCTTTCTAACTTAACTAATAAAAATAAAAACTTTAGAGAAACTTGCTTAACGCTTCCATCGCAGTCCCTCCCTGAGGATCACGACCCGCATAGCCCTGCTACCGCGGATTAGAATTGAGACTTGCACATCATATTCTTAAAACTAAAATATTATATTTTGTGTGCAGGAAATCTCAGTCAACAAATTGGCGCCGTTGCCGGGGAGGGACGGTAAGTTTATCTCTAAAACAAAAATTTAATTTTTAAATAATTCTTTATTCTTTTCTGTTTGCAGGTTTGGAGAACAGGAAACAGAAACAGAGCATCAGCAAGGACATACAGCAACCCAGTGCCTCTGCCCTCGAAGGCAGAGCACGAGGGCCTGCAAGTTTGTCGCGGAAACGCGGCCAGAGCCGCGGATCCGCGGCAAGTGCAGTGAACTACTAATTCAGTTTTTTGCAGATTGCTGAAATTTGAGATTACTGCTTACTACTCTATTCTGTTTTGTTCTGTGATATACCTGTAAATTGCTAATAATTCAACAGTAAATCATTGGTTGTTAAAACAAAAAGTGATTAGACGTTTGCATATTAGGCACGTGTCTTTTCAATTATTTTTTACTGTTGAAGAGTGCTGGAGAAGCAAGGTACGTACGCATTGCATGTAGAATAGGATTCATCTCTTGGTTGATTTTCTGCATTGAGTGATTCTTATCTATTTATCTTGTACACTTGCACTAATTCATCTTAAGGGCATAACCCATTAACAAGATAAGGTGGGGATTTCATCACCCTTCCTTAGCCCAAAATCATATCCCAAGCACTCACTAACCAAGCCTAACTTAAAAATTAGTAGACGTTGGCCCTAGGGACACTCGGACTCAATTAGGAGATTATCCTAAGGGGGAACGGTGTTGGAAGTTGACTCCTGCCAAATCAGTGTCTAGGAAGGGGATTGAGGGCCGAAAGCCCGAAGTGTGGTGGTTATTTAATTAAGGAACGTCTTTGACGGAAAACCTCCCACCACTCTTGCCCCGACCTGGCTGATTAACTTGTGGTCAAAGTCTACACCCTACCTCCCGTGGACAGTCTAACCAGTTAGGAGTCGTCTAGGTCTAGGTCTACCCTAACTTAGGTTAGAAATTTTTTTTTTGTTTGTTTTTTTTTTTTTTGTTTGCTTTGTGTGATATGGCCTATAACAATAATTTTTTCAATTTTAATGAGGATCCATATTACACACCAACCTCTTATTCGGATATTACCAACCCGGCATATCATAACTTTGACCAACCTAGTGTGCCAGATTGGTCTTATCCGAATCATTACATGCCCCAGTCCCAATACTATGAACAAGATTGGAATAATCATCACTACTCTTCACAGAGTCAATGGGAATTCAACACCCCTGAGCCATATGGTCAACCACCTGTTCAACCATTATCTTCATATACGTCTTTTCCCACATCACCAAGGTTTCAGTCCTCCATTGATCTATTCGATGGGTTAGAAGAAAAAGTGGATCGGTTGCAAGATACAATGAATGATCAAATTTCTAGACTTTCAAACATTCTTGAGCATCTTGATAGGAACCAAGAATCATTCTGTTTAGAAGACCTTGATCAAAATTCAATTTCATCACATCAATATGAACTTGCTCAATCCCAATCCTTGGACAAATTGGCTAGTTTTAATTTCAATGAGATTGAATTAGATTATGAATGTGAACCCGATCCCCAACTTTGCGATTCAGTTTCCATCTTCGAATCTATGTTGACTCCAGTATCCTTACCCAATTTGGACCAATTTTCTGAGCCAACATTTATTCCCATACCCATAGATCATGAAATTGAATCACCCATTTTTGATGATCATTTTGAACTTGACCAATTGTGCAATTTTGAAAGTCCCATGGAAAATTAGCAAGTTCCCATTTTTATGAGATTGAAACTAATGAGATATGTAACCTAGATTCCCAAATCTATGATCAAGTTCAAATTCCCGAATAATTATTGACTCCTGTTTTGTTACCCGACTTAGGTAATATTTTAGAGTCAGTTTTGATTCCCACACCTATCATTCCTGAACTTGAATCACCAACATTGAGTCACATTCCATTGTGGGAAAATGATTGTAGACTTGAGTTTCAATTTCTCGACTTGGACCCACTTCTTGATCCTAGCCCGACTCCTGAACCTTTACTTGATTTGAGTTCTTTCCTGAGTCGGTATTAGATCCTGAACCTATCATTCTTGAGTCCAAGTCAACCATTTTACCAAGTCACATTCTTTTGTTGGACATAGGTATAGACCATGACTCTGTGATGATTTTTCAGGACTGGTCATGTAAAGGGAGTAAGTTTCACGAGAGGATCTTCCATGATCCTATTCATTCTGGGGACTGTAAATATGTAAATAAAAAAGAGGTCAATAAAGGTAGGTCCCGTGAACTACCACGTTATCTTGTTTGGGCCGCATTTCGTGGACCAATTAGACCACCTCCGGAACCACCACCCTAAGGTAACTTCCGCCTTCCCTTGTTCTGTTTCATGCATATATGCATTCATTCATACATTGAGGACAATGCATGAGATAAGTGTGGGGGTGGGCTTTACTAACATACTAACATAAGTAAAATTTGCTAAAAAAAAAAAAAAAAAAAAATCTAAAAAAAAATTTTTTAAAAAAAAACTGTTATAAAAAGAATAATACTTTGACTTATTTTTTTGAAAGAAATCTAAGTTAGTTTTAAGGATTAGGAAAATCATGATTAGGATTTCTAAAAACTTGGTCAAAATAAATAAATTGTTTAAATTTTAGGTATAGGAGAGAAATTGAATAAATAATTAGTCTTGATTTTTACCTTAATGAAATGTGCATACCTAATGCATATCTAGGATTCTATGACAAAGACCTTGTGCCTCATATAAAAAAAAATATAAATAAAAAAAAATATCGCCAATTAAGCTGATACATGTGCCTCAAGAAGCATAAGTATTCATGCCTAAAGGTGAGTAAATAAAAATAAAGTCCTTAGTTTTGGGGCCTAGTTCACTCGAATTTGAGTCCGCGGGGTGTTTTCTCACCTGGTGCCCTAAAGCCAACCGGTTTGGGAGTCATCGACTTTAAGTTCGTTACATGGGTGGATTAGAAAGCCTAAGAAGACTAAGAAATATAATATATGTATTAACACATCTAATAATCAATTAGTTAGGTATGAGGGCCTCAAGAAGCCTTGATACTTATACGAAAGAAAATTAGATGAGTTATACATGCAAAAATATATATATATATATATATATATATATATATATATAATATATATATTAACACATCTAATAGTCAATTAGTTAGGTATGAGGGCCTCAAGAAGCCTTGATACTTACACGAAAGAAAATTAGATGATGTTATAAAAATGATAAAGAGGCATGAGAGTCCAAGTTAAGGAATTCCTAGATTCATAAGGATGCATATGATTTTGGTAACGAAAAAGACTATATTAGAAGTTCAATTTTGACCCTTACCTAAAATGAATAACAATTGACTTTACAAAGACTAGGTTTGAAGAATGAATAAAAATGATAATCCTAAAACTTATAGACTACTTAGTCTCTTCAATAATAATTCAAATATTTTCCTTTTTATGGATTTTGTGGGTGTAATCCGCTGAAAACCTCACGAGACAACACTCGTCCTCTAGGGTAACTAGAGGTTTAACGGCTTGTTGCACGTGCTAAGTACAATCGTGATTCCTACGAAAGTGAGTTAGGTTAGATTAACTTTTTCTTTTTCTTTGTTTTTACTCGAGGACGAGCAAAAAGATAAGTGTGAGGGTGTGATTGGTAGTGAAAAGTGCATTTTTATCATCATATTTACCATCACATTTTCATATTTATTCATTTAATTCTGCACATTTATTAATAATTTGTAATTTATTGTGTGCAGGCCTCGAATTCTTATTTTTATAATAAATAAAGCTTAATGAAGCCCAAAAGCCCATATTTGAAGCCCAGAGTCAAAGTGCAAATATCAGATTGTCAAAGTGCAAATATACAAGGGCTAAAGTTGCAAATACAAAGAAGAGGGAAGGATAGACTTCTATTCAACCCTAAACACTTGCAGGATGAGGATAAAAGCTAAAAGAAGAGAAGGAAAATTCGTGGAAAAGATTTGGGATCTAGGTAACTTGATTCCCAAGTTATATCCAAATCCAAAGATTAAGAGCCAGGATGCAATTTCTAGAAGGAAACGCCCAGATGGACGGACCAGGAGAGGCCACGCGCCAAAGCGCGTGGCATTTGGCTACAAAAGTGCCGCGTTTCCGCGGCAAATTTCCCATTTCCGCGGCATTTCTGACGAGTCTGGGATCAGCTTTCGTGGGAGAGTTGTAACTGGACTCTAACTCCTTCTGCACCTATAAATACCCCCTGCAATGCAACGTACAGAGCGTCCAGCATCCAGCAAAGGCCAAAGTTAGGATTTTTAGGGTTTTTCTCTTTCTTCTAGTTTTGTAATTAGGGTTTCTTTTATTTCAAGAGAGGAGAGATGGCTATGTTGAGGGTGACACTGATGTATGCTTCTCTTCTCCATTGTATCAATTAATGAAGGTAATTTTTGCTTTTATTTATTTGCTTTACTTTTCTTTTTGTTCTCTTTTTCTTTTCTACGTTATTTCTTTTGATCTGTGACGAGCATACAAGCGATTACCGAACCACAAGTATACCAAAGATTGGTGGTGCCAACGATATTCCATGGAGATGTTCTCCTCCTCGAGGCGTATCAACTCATACTTGCCCAAGGCTTGATGACCTAATGTGACAGCGGACTGAGATCGATCCTATGCCTTATGCGTTCATGCCTCCGAAAAAGGTAGAAAGTGTTAGGTTTTCACATATTTTCTCCAACCAAGGTTAGTTTTCTTTTCTTTTATTTTATTTTTGTAGATTAAATCACTATCTCCCATTCTTTCTTTCCGATTCATTGTAAATACCACTTCCTTTCTAACTTAACTAATAAAAATAAAAACTTTAGAGAAACTTGCTTAACGCTTCCATCGCAGTCCCTCCCTGAGGATCACGACCCGCATAGCCCTGCTACCGCGGATTAGAATTGAGACTTGCACATCATATTCTTAAAACTAAAATATTATATTTTGTGTGCAGGAAATCTCAGTCAACACCGGTCGACCAGCAGGCCACTTAGCAAAGTAGTCGTTGGCTCCGATTGACTCCCCGGTCGACCGCCAGGCATATAAAAAGAGATTTTTGAACTCACAAACCAAGAGTTAGTGGCTTGCAGTCGGTCGACCAGTCGATCGACCGCAGGGGTTGACGGTTGACCGCCCCGGTTAACCGACAGACGTGCACAGCGTGCACATCCAGGGCCACAAGGGCCGATAGAGCAGTCGGTCGATCGAGTTGGCCTGAAATAGTGACGGTCGATTGGCCGGTCGACTGTTAAGGCCTGAAATAGGATATAAACAGATTTTTGGATATGGAAATATTTTTAAAATAATTCTCATTGGTTTGAGGGTTATGAAGCATGGTATAGGAGATAAAATACATGTTCTAAACTTGATTTAAAAATTTGAAAAATTATAAAATATGTATATCAACCAAACATGCAACAAAATCATTACTACCAAAAACTTGTATTTTTTAAAAGTGTATTCTGTGTGTGTAACTTCTTGAGCACGTTTATCCTATCCTTACTCTTTAACATACTAAAAGTGTACAGGGGTCAGGAGACTACAAGATCTTCAATTGGGGTTTTCATTTGAATTCTTGATCCCATATTTGAGTCATCTTGAGTCAACACCACTTCCTTTATGAAGAAACATCTTGAAACCTAAGAACCCTGAAATAATCTTAAACACTTAAACTAGATTAGTACAAATACTATATATGTTTTGTGATCATCAAAACTCTAAACCGGGTGATTGTAACCTTGGGCCAATAATCTTCCCCTTTTTGATGATGACAAAACATATGAGTTATTTAAAAAAATGTGAAAAGAGATTGAAAAAGCTCCCCCTCAAATCATGCTATCTATCAAGAATAAGAAACGAATATTATAACAAAATGAATTGAAAAGTATGCATGAAAAAGAAATAATAACTTAAAAGTGAAATTTCTCCCCCTTTTTGTCATGCATAAAAAGGGTCAAGTCAATAAAACATGTTTAAAGAGTATTTGCAAAATTTTCATGAATCCATAATACAAACATTTAATTCACCACATATAAAGGAAAATCTATTATAATCTAGTGGTTTAGTAAAAATATCCGCAAGTTGAAAATCGGTGGAAACATAATCAATTTCAATATCACCTTTCTCATAATGATCTCTAAGAAAGTGATACCGAATGTCAATGTGCTTAGTCTTACTATATTGATTTGCATTTTTAGTCATGTGAATAGTACTAGTATTATCACAAAATATTTTAATATGGTCATAATGCAAATCATAGTCAAGGAGAGTATGTTTCATCTAAAAGACTTGTGCACAACAAGCCCCGGCCGCAACATACTCCGCCTCGGCGGTTGAGAGGGCTATAGAATTTTGCTTCTTGGAAGACCATGAAACAAGGCAATTTCTTAGAAACTGACAGGTTCTGCTAGTACTCTTCCTATCCACTCTACAACCCGCATAGTCAGCATCTGAAAAACTCGTCATGGAAAATTGTCCGGTCTTCGGATACCACAAACTCATTCCGATGGTGCCCTTAAGATATCTAATAATGTATTTTACCGCAACCAAATGGGACTCTTTAGGATACGATTGAAATCTAGCCCAAAGACAACACTAAATATAATATCCGGCCTACTAGCCGTTAAATATAATAAACTACTAATTATGCTACGATAGAGTTTAATGTCTACATTTATACCTTGTTCATCCTTGTCAAGTTTCGTTGTGGTTGCTATGGGAGTTTTGCTTGTCTTAGCTCCTTCAAGCCCAAATTTCTTGATGAGTTCCTTCGTGTACTTGACTTGATTTATAAAAATCCCATCACTCCTTTGCTTGATTTGGAGTCCAAGAAAGTAGTTAAGTTCGCCCATCATAGACATCTCAAATTCCTCCTTCATGCATGATTCAATATCTTTGCAAAGTTTTTCATTAGTAGATCCAATATAATATCATCAACATATATTTGAATAATAAGAATATCATTTTCAACATGTTTAGTAAACATAGTGGTATCTATTGTACCTTTAGCAAAACCATTAGAGATAAGAAATGATAAAAGTCTTTCATACCAAACTCTAGGAGCTTATTTTAAACCATATAAAGTTTTGTCTAGTTTGAAAATAAATCCGGATGTGTAGGATTAACAAACCCGGGGGTTGTTCAACATACACCTCCTCTTCAATAAACCCATTTAAAAATGCACTTTTGACATCCATTTGAAAAAGTTTGAAATCTTTATAGGAAGCAAAAGCAAGTGTTATCCGTATGGCTTCAAGCTGTATTACGGGTGCAAATGTTTCCTCAAAATTGATACCTTCGATTTGGGTGTAACCTTAGGCCACTAATCTAGCTTTATTCCCAACAACATTACCCGACTCATCCAACTTGTTCCTAAAAATCCATTTAGTACCAATTGTTAGTCTATCATAGGCTCTAGGGACAAGATGCCAAACTTGGTTGCGCTCAAATTGATTGAGCTTCTCTTGTATGACAAGCAACCAATATGAGTCGCCCTCGCTTCGAGAATGTTTTTTGGTTCAAAATGAGAAATAAAAACATAATGGCCACAAAGATCATAGAGTTTAGAACGAGTAGTTACCTCTTTTGATACATCACCTATAATTAGATCCTTGGGATGATGTGGAGTGAATCTCCATCCTTTGGAAGTGGTTGTAGTGGCTCCACTTCTACTTCTTGAACTTCATTTTGCACATCAATTTTTGGCTCATCTTCTTTTATAGGTGAATCCTTCAATGTAATCCTCTCCATGTCTTCACCTAAGGAATCTATTTCTACAACATTCTCAACAAAAACATTAGATCCCTCAAACTTTACATGTATAGATTCTTCAATAATCATTGTAGATTTATTGAAGACTCTATAGGCTTTACTAGTGTTAGAGTAACTAACAAAAATAGTTTCATAAGATTTTGCATCAAACTTACCTAAATTATCTTTAGTATTTAAAACAAAACATTTACAACCAAAAACTTTGAAATAAGAAACATTTGGTTTTCTTGAATGGTAGATTTCGAAAGAAGTTTTAGAAGTGTTTTTGCAACCCTATTTGATATGTAACAAGATGCGTTTACGGCCTCAGTCCATAGCTATTGAGGGAGACTGTATTCATTTATCATAATCCTAGCCATTTCTTGAAGTGTTCGATTTTTCCTATCAACTACTCCATTTTATTGTGGAGTTCTAGGACAAAATAATTCATGTTTAGTTTCATTTTCTTCACAGTAAGTGATAAAGGATTGGCTTTTAAATTCACCACCTCTATCACTCCTTATTCATAAAATTGAAGAATCTTTTTCCTTTTCAACTCTTTTCCTAAATGTTTGAAAATGTGAAAAGGCTTGATTTTTGTGTTCTAAAAAGAAAACCCAAGTAAAACGATAAAAATCATCAACAAATACAAAAGCAAAATGATTCCCACTTATACTTTTGAATTTAGTAAGACCAAACAAATCTATGTGAATTAACTCTAAGGGTCGTGATGTCATGATATCCTTAATGGATTTGAAAGAGGACTTGGTTTGTTTTCCAAGTTGGCACCCATCACAATGCGGTCATTTTCAAATTTCAAGTAAGGAATACCTTTCACCGTGTTCTTGTTGTTTATTCTAGATAGATGGTCAAATAAAATATGGCCTAGTCTCCTATGCCACAACCAAGAGTCATCATTGAAGGCATTCAAACAAGTGGCATTACATTGCATATTAGACATATCAATCATGTATACATTGTTTTCATGAAATCAGGAAAGTATACATGAATTAGTTTGTCTATCAAAAACATTACAAGCTAAGTCATCAAAATAACAATAAACCCTTTATCACAAAGTTGACTAACACTCAAGAGATTATACTTGAGGCCATCAACTAAAGCAACATTTTCAACCATAAGAGATGAATCAAGTTTAATGTTACCTATACCAACAATCTTTCCTTTGGAATCATCTCCGAAGGTGACGGTGTCACCTTCATGGTATCTTGATAGGGTTGCAAAGTTGTTGATATCCCAAGTCATGTGCCTTGAGCAACCACTATCAAGATACCACCGCTCCCTACGTCTTTGAGCTTTGGAGTGTACCTACATCATGTAACAAAATTGTTGACTTTGGTACCCAAATTTTCTTGGGTCCTTTAATGTTAGCATTACGAACCCAAACATGATTATTTGAGGCATTTATGCTATCAAAACAACATTTAGCTAAGTGACTCTTTCGACCACAATAAGTACATGCATAAATTTTACCATACATGAATGCATGATGAGTTTGAGGAGTGTGATTGTTTGGTTTGTGCACATGTTTGGCATGATGAGAGTGCAAATGTTGTGACTTGTGAGCAAGGGTGTGTGTAGCATGAGTTTGTTTCTTTGGGATATGTTTCTTAAGAACCATAGCCTCCAATCTAGATTTATCAATTCACATTTTTTTAAAATTTCTCTATAAGAGTTAACTTTATTCTTTAGCATGGAGATCTCATCTTTATCTATCAAAGAAAATTTAGCTCTATAAGAAATCTTATAAGCATCAAAATCTTTTTGAGTGGAAGAGAGAGTTGAAAACAATTCATCCTTTTCTTTTGTGAGCATGAAAATTTTGTGGTTAAGAGTTTCATTTTTCTTTTACATTTTTAAATATTTCTTTTTAAGAAAATCTTAATTATGAGATAATTCTTCAAAAGCTTCTCCTAATTCATCCATGGATAATTCACATCTTCAATAGATGATTCGGGGATTACCTTATTTGTGTTTTTATTAGCCATGAAACACATGTGAGCCGTGTCAATTTCTTCTTCAGATTCACTCTCCGAATCCCAAATAGCCTTTAAAACCTTCTTCTTGTATGGCTTCTTGGAGGAGGAGGGTTTGCTCTTATTTTTCGGACACTCCATAACGATGTGCCCCGGCTTCCGACAATTGAACAAATGATCTTCTTTTCTTCCTTTCCTTGTCATCTTCTTCTATTTTGAAATTTTGCTTTGTTGTACATTCTCCGACCATTCTTCACAAGAAGAGAGAGATCTTCATCATCCTCTTCTTCATCAACTTCGTCGGAGTAAGTGGAAGAGCTTTTGAAAGCGATTGCTTTCTTCTTTAGAGGAGCCATTTCTTCTTTAGCTTTTCTCTCCATCTCATGGGTCTTGAGGTTCCTAATGAGACCAATGAGCTCCATTTCCTCCTTGTCGTTGAGCTCCTTCAAGGTTGTAACTTTGACTTCCTAAGATGGAGGGAGTGCACGAATGATCTTCCTCACCTTTTGATCGTTGTCAATACCGTCACCTAAAGAAGCAAGCCTGTTAGTTATTTTTATAAATTTAGTAACCATATCATCAATAGATTCATTTTCGTGTATGGTAAAGTTTTCATATTGGGAACGTAAGAGGTCAACTTTAGCCCTCTTAACTTGTGATGTTCTCTCATGAGTGACTAAAAGGTGAGTCCAAATCTTATATGTGGATTTGCAATGTATGACTCTAACAATATCATCATCATTAAGAGCTTGAAGGAAGGCATAGTGTACCCTAGTATTTACGTCAAACTCTTTCGTAGCAATATCGGACCAAGTGTCCTCATCACCAAGGGGTGCGCTAAAAGGTTTAGTCACCACCTTTACAACCCGGCTTCCTAAGGATTGTAAAAACACGGTCATCTTAACCTTCCGTATGAGAAAGTTAAGGCCATCAAACTTGGGTGAGGTCTTAATACCTTCGGCCATCTTTACTAAAGTGTATGAGGATGAAATATGAAAATGATGATTAGCAATTAAGGATCTCTCTAAGGATGTTAAGCCAAGAACCTAGAGACCAAAACTCTGATACCAAATTGAAAAACACCTAGAGGGGGGTGAATAGGTGTTAGGCTAATCAAATGCACTTTTAAAAACAAGTTAAGATATATGATGCAAGTGGTCACTCAAAACAAGAATTGAAGCTGAATTTTCCGTGAAGGGTTCTAGAACTTCTCCTTTTTGATTTTTCTAGAATATGAGTTGAGGTGCTTAATTGCTTCCTTGTTGATATAAGTATAGACCGAAAATGAAAGAAGATGAATTGAATGCAATAATGAAAACAAGGCAAGTAGTAGCACAAGTACAAGAATGTAAAACAACAAAGAGCAAAAGGAAATCAATCGCAAACACAAGAGAATTTGTTTCGAGGTTCGAGCCACTGCTCTACGTCCTTGCCTTCACCACTTTGAAGGATTTTCACTAAATCTACAAAGAAAACTCCACACAGGAACTGTACACCCAAGGGATTACAATTGGTCTACACAAGACCGGAGTACCCAACTCCAACAATACTATCCTCACACAAGAGGAATCACAACTCAAAGGAATACAAGTCTCTTGGTGATCTAGAAAGACCACAAACACTCTCTTACAACTTCTTATAGAGTGGAGTATGATTTTTGGCTCAAGAAGTAAAGTGAGAGAAAAATTTCAGTAGTAAGAGTTTAGAAGACATGAAAACCAACTGAAAAATTTTGCAATAGAAAGAACTTTGAAAATGAAAACCAATGAAACACTTCTTCTCTTGAAAACACTTGAAACTTGAATATTTTTCTTGTGAAAAACCAAAGACCCATGACCCCAATTTATAGGCAAAGGATAAATACCATTCATAAGTGTTATCAGGTCATTAGGGGTGAGTTTAGCCACTTGGAAACAAGAAATAGCCATTGGAACCCATAAAAAACAAAACAGACGCAAAATAGAGCCGTTGGTGTCAGTCTGGACAGCTGTCGGTCGACCGGCCGGTCAACCGGCAGGCCACTTGGCAAAGTAGTCGTTGGCTCCGGTCGATCGCCCGGTCGACTGCCAGGCATATAAAAAAGAGATTTTTGAACTGCCGGTCGACCAGCACAAACCGAGAGTTAGTGGCTTGCAGTCGATCGACCGCAGGGGTTGACGGTTGACCCCCCGATCGACCGACAGACGTGCACAACGTGCACATCCAGGGCCATAAGGCCCGGTAGACCGGTCGGTTGACTGAGTTGACCTGAAATAGTGACGGTTGACCGGCCGGTCGACTGTTAAGGCCTGAAATAGGATATAAACAAATTTTTGTATATGGAAATATTTTTAAAATAATTCTCATTGGTTTGAGGGTTAAGAAGCATGGTATAGGAGATAAAATACATGTTCTAAACTTGATATAAAAATTTGAAAATTATGAAATATGTATATCAACCAAACATGCGACAAATCAATACTACCAAAATTTGTATTTTTGAAAAGTGTATTTTGTGTGTGTAACTTCTTGAGCACGTTTATCATTTCCTTACTCTTTAACATACTAAAAGTGTATAGGGTTCTAGGAGACTACAAGATCTTCAATCGGGCTTTTCCATTTGCATCGTTGAGTTACTTGAATTCTTGATCCTGTATTGAGTCATCTTGAGTCAACACCACCTTCCTTTAGGGAAGAAACATCTTGAAACCTAAGAACCCTAAAATAATCTTAAACACTTAAACTGGATTAGTACAAATAACTGTATATGTTTTGTGATCATCAAAACTCTAAAAACCTGGTGATTGTAACCTTGGGCCAACAAAATACACTTTTAAAACTAGTTAAGATGAGTTATGCAAGTGGTCACTCAAAATAAGAATTGAAGCCGAATTCCTGATGAAGGGCTCTAGAACTTTTCCTCTTTGATTCCTCTAGACAATGAGTTGAGGTGCTTAATTGCTTTCTTGTTGAGATGAGTATAGACTGAAAATGTAAGAAGATGGAATAAAAGCTATAATGGAATGCAAGACAAATAATATCATAAATATAAAAATATAAAGCAATAAAGAGTAAGACAAAAAATCAAACGCAAGAGAATTTGTTTCGAGGTTCGAGCCACTGCTCTATGTCCCCGCCTTCACCACTATGATCCACTAAGGAAACTTCCACAAAGGAATCTTACACCAAAGGGATTACAACTTGATCTACTCAAGACCGGAGTACTCAACTCCAACAACTCAATCCTCCACACAAGAGGAATCACAAGCCAATAGATTACAAGGCACTTATTGATCTAGTAAGATCACAAATACTCTCTTACAACTTCTTATAGAGTGGAATATAAATTGATACTCAAGAGGCTAAGTGAGAGCAGAAATTCAGTTAAAGAGATTTTAGAAGATTCAAAAACAACTGAAAAAGCTTTGAAAAAGAAGGAACTTTGAAATAGAAAGCTAGAAAACACTTCTTTCTTAAAACAACTTAAAAACTTGAATATTTTTCTTGTATGAAACCAAAACCCATGACCGTTATTTATAGGCAATGGATAAATAACATTTATAAATGATCCCAGGTCATTTGGGGTGAGTTTGGTCACTTGGAAACCAAAAATGATCGTTAGAATCCACTAAAAATAAAACAGATTAAAAAACTAGCCGTTATGACAATCTGGACGCTTGCCGGTCGACCGCTACGTCACCCAGAAAAGAGCCGTTGGCTCCGGTCGACCGGGCGGTCGACCGCTAGTAATATAAAAAAGTTATTTTTGAATTGTCGGTCGACCGCCCCCGGTCGACCGACACAAACAGAGAGTAAGGGACTTTCAGTCGGTCGACCGGTCGGTCGACTGCAAGGGTTGAGGTCGACCGGTCGGTCGACCGACAACGTGCACAAATCTGCACGCCCTTGGCCAAAAGGCCCGGTCGACCGGGCAGTCGACCGTTCTGGCCTGTAATAGACAACGGTCGACCGAGCGGTTGACTGGTGAGGCCTGAAATAGTGTTAAAACAGATTTTTGAACTTTAAACAATTTTTAAAACATTTTGTATTAATTTAAGGGTGATGTAGCATAGTATAGGAGAGAAAACACATGTTCTAAATTTGATATAAAAATTTGAATAAATTATAAAACATGTATTAATACTAAACATGCAACAAAACTAATACTACCCAAAACTTGTATATTTCAAAAACGTGTATTTTTGTGTAACTTTCTTGAGCATTTCTATCATATTCTACTCTTTAACATACTAAAATCTTACAAGACTTTAGGTGAGTACAAGAGCTTCAATTGGACTTCTCCATTAGCATCGTTGAGTGCAATGAGTTCTGATCCCGTATTTGAGTCTTCTCGAGTCTTCAATACCTTACTTTTAAGGAAGAAACTCTTTGAATCCTTAGAACCCTGAAATAAACTTAGCCACTTGAACTTGATTAGTACAAATAACTACATATATTTTGTTATCATCAAAACCATAAAGCTGGGTGATTATAACCTTGAGCCAACAATACTTGCTACTTTTCCTGATATTTTATCTACTATCATGTCACCTGTATACTTTGTTACACTTTTTAATACTTGTTACACTTCGGGGCCGTTTGTTTCGCGTAAAACTCCGTAATTCGTAAATGACTTACTACCTAGTTACAACTACGGCGTTTGTTTGGACCGTGATTCGTAAAAAGACTTACGTAACTCAACTAACACTCACTTGCAACCCAGTTACCACTCACTTACAGCCCAGTTACAGTTAATTTTGTGGTCATACAAATTTGTAATATTTTTTATATTAATATTAATTTTTTTAATATTTAACTTTTTTAATATTTATTTGCAGTATTAAAACTTTTAAAATCATCAAATAGTTAATTTTGTGGTCAACTTTTTCACTTACGACTTATACATTACAACAACCAAACACCGTAAAGTACAATACACTTTCCCACTTTACAATTTTATATTACCAACCAAACACCGTAAAATTTACATACATGTAACTCATTTACAATTGTAAAAGACTTTACCAATTACAACTACGAATTACGGCCAGTTACGACAACCAAACAGACCCTTCATGTAGTGACATACTATGTATGTACACGTATACTCTGCATTCCACATATTCTATTTCATGCATACCCTGTAAACACTGTTACTGTATAATCACAACACTGTAGTATGATTATTCTGCATACTTCATATCTATATGTTCATATTCATCTCGATACCATCATGCTATTGTTATTATTAGATTAAACAAGAAATATAAAGTAATTAAAACTTGCTACATGTTACCTATACACGTTGATGTAATTAGGAACACTTAATACTGTATCATATTACACATATTGAGAATAATATATAAATGGTATAACTCTATTGATTGTAGTAACATAATCCTTCAAAGTGACTTACATATTATTTTTGGTAGCACAGCCCGGACATATAAACTGTTAGTGATGATATAAAATTTGATACTATTGTGGTAATGACATTGTTATAACATGTTAGGTTTTGATGATGTTAAAATATGGCACTTGTATATTTCTCCCAATTGTTATTATCATTATATTGTATCACTGGTATTAAAACATGTATTATATATTATTATCGTGATTGTATTATTATAGTATATATTATTATTTTCTTCATTTTACCACTCACTAGGTCGCTTTCTGACGACCCTAAGTTTGCATGCTCAGGTTGGAGATCTAAGATATCATAGTACCAGATATTTCACGGGATACACATAGGAGAGTCGTTACCTATACTATTCATAAGTATCTTTATTATTCTGTCTTTATTTTCTTAGTTATCCATGTTTTCATATCTATCATGGTCACTGTCCCCTTTTGCAGGTATTCTTGTACTTATTTAATGTTGGAATTATTATGTATATTGTATTTATTCCCTGCACTGAGGCTTAGTGTACGTATGTGAGGGTATTTTCGTCCTACATATGTACGTTGCCGTAGCGTTCCCGTACCTGCAGGATCGGGGTGCTACACAACACTTCTTTATATATTTTATTTCCTCTTTTACCCTTTCCTTTCACCCTGACGTTGTTCTCCCATCAACCGTGACCCCGACACAGAGTTATTCGCGAGTCGACCTGTTTGTTCAGGACGCCGTAGGGGTTGGAAGGGGCAGGGAGCCCCTCCCAGGGTCATGGACGGAGCCCCTGAAATTTTTTTTGGGATCGACTTTTTGCAGATCTCATTTGTTCGTGTTCGCGATGAGTCTTGTTTCTGTTTAGATCTGAAAAGTATTACAGATAATTCGATGTCAGTGAACGAGGGTCTGGTGATGAGGGCTATATTGATATGAGCATTGCGACTCATAATCGCAGTCCCCTATAAGGACTGACTTAGAAATAAGGCATTTTGTGTGGACTGCGATCATGGTCGCAGTTCTCATAAAGAGGATTGCGACCATGATCGCAATCCTCACAAAAACTAAAAAAAGAGGCACTTTGTTAGGACTGCAACCATGGTCGCAGTCCTCACAAAGACTCAAATATAGGACATGTTTTTGAATATTGCGATTATGGTCACAATCATAATAAAGAGGACTGTGATCATGGTCGCAATCTTATAAAGACTCAGAAATGACATTTTTGCGAGGACTGCGATCATGATCGTAATTCTCATAAATAGTGCATTTTATGAGGACTGTGATCATGATCGCAATCCTCAGAAATAGGACCGTGATCATTTTGTGAGGACTGGAAATTAGGCATTTTGAAGCGATCCGCTTTTTTGAAGCGATTACTTAGGGTCATTTTCGTCTTTCGCCGTTGATGAGCGCTTCAACGCTTGACATGTTGGCGCACATCCTTTCTCTATTAAAAGAGGTGGCTGAAGTAAATAAAATTATGCAAGTGGGTTTTTTTCCTAATTACGATTTGACTTAGGTGGCTCAAACGAAATCTCCCATTAAAAATTAATTTAATAATAAAATTATTATTTTTATATTAAATATTACTAATCTAGTAATAAAAAAGATTTCTAATAATAAAAATTATTAGAATAATTAATAAAACTTTAATCTAATAATTAAATTTAATCTAATAATTAAAAAAATTTATAATTTAAAAATATTAATCTAATAATAAAAACTATTAATCTAATTACAATTAACTGTCTATAATATAAATTTGCATGACTACAAAATTAACTGTTTGTGTTGCAAGTAGGTTGTACATGAGATTTAAATGGCCAAAATTAATTGTTTAGACTGCAAGTGCATTTTATATCTTACGACTTCAAACAAATACTGTCAGTGATTTTTTTGCAATTATATTTTATCACTCATTGACCAGCTACGAAAAACAAACACGCCCTTAACACGCCTTGTGATGCACCATGCAAACTTGAGTCCGAAAAACCCCTCACCACTTAAAGATGAAGAGATTCGAACCACGAGCTTTCAAAATACCTTGACCCTTGAGCTATACTCACTATAGTTCATGTTCTCTCTTGTTAAAGAAACTACCAGGTATAAACATCCAGAGAAGAAAAAATACAAAAGAGCGTTGGAGGCACTCCAAAGAAAGAGAAGAAAAATCTCGTACTCCAGGCCTGCCCCCAATCTCCACCCGTGGCAGGATTCATGGCTCAATGGCTTTTTGGAGACCAATGAGAAGCGGTTGCTTAGTCCCCCACAAAGTCAAGCAGTGGGAGAATCCATGGTTCAATAGCTTTTGGCTCAAAATGCCATTGTACCAATGAGAAGCGTTTGCTTAATCCCAGCCCGACGACACGGGCCCCACATCCTACGCAACCTTAAAGACGTCATTTCCCCGTACGAAAAAAAGCGTCAACAACCCCACCATGACTCATTGACGCGTGCCTTTCTAAATTCCTTTTTTCTCATAAGAGCAGCAGCAGCAAGCCGCGGCAGTGGCAGCCAGCTTTTAACTTTACTCTCTTCACTTCACTTCGCATCATGTACCACCACGGCGGTTCGCGCGGTCGCGGTGACATCGGCCGAGGCCGCCAAGCCCAAAACCCTAGCCCTGGGTTTCGCGTGAGCAGCGGCGGCGGCATAAGCTTGGAGATGGTGGAGGCGGCTGTAGCCAAGGCCAAGAACGATCTCTTGAGCGCTGGGGGGAACGTCTCCACATGGAAGGTGGCCCAATCTGCTTGCGTCTATCTCCAGATCAGCTCCTGGGACTCTCTCGGGGTGAGGTTCAACGACGTCCCCGCTCTCCGCAACCTCCAATTTGTCGAGGGAAAGGTATGGTATTGTCACATGAAAGCCCAATTCAGTTCCAGTTTCATGCTATTTTTAAAAAAAATTATTTTTATTGTAGAAACTTTATCCGCCTTCATGCATCTGCACCTCGCTCCTTACTCATTCTTCTTCCTTCTCCTCTTCCTGACTGATCGGTCAGTTTCTCACCAAAGCAACGGAACTCACTCGAGAGAGAAAGGAGGCAACGTGCTGAACCACAAATCTTCCGGAGAATTTCCGTTTGAAACCTCAATTGGCGAGAGGGGAAGGGGAACACTTGACTGAATTGGTTCCATTATGCGGGTTTGGGAGCAGTGGTGGTTAAGAGAAACTCTGAGTTGACCACCATCAAACACAACTCGTAATGAGAGTCACACTCCATCTAATTTTTATCTAGAAAGCATGAACACTTCAATCGTGAGCCTTTTTGGACACAATTCTTTTATTTTCTATGTACTTTCTATAATTCATTAACGTCTCTGTGTGGCATGTCCGTGTCATGCAACATAGATTTTTACCTAAGCAGCACAAACCTGGACACAACATGGCTCTGTGCAACGTAGCAATGTATACCAAATTCTAAAATAGCTGCACGAATGTTGATACGTTGGCAGCACATGTTAGCACATGTTTGATACGACATGCTTGAATAGAAAGTCTGTGTTTCATAAAATTTTTCACTATTAAACAAACAATATAATGAATCACAATTTTCTGCAGAAGTTCACTTTATACCTCCAAATGGTGAGAGAACATTTTAGGTCAAAAGTTGGCAGAGACTTTTGAGCGGAAGGGAGAACGTTGGCTGAATTCGGTTTTATTGTGCAGGTTGGGGAGTGGTGGTGGTTAAGAGGAAATCCTACTTAACCACTATCAAACACAATTCTTAATGAGAGTCACCCTCCCATCACATTTTAACCTAATAGGCACAAACACGGATATGATGTGTTTTCTTATACAACGAATTCACATACATTAAATTCTAGAACCAGAAGTGTCCTGTCTCATATATATGCGACACATATTGACACGACATAGCTTTACTAGAAAGTCTCAATTCTTCATAAATTATAACCTAATTTTTATCCTTGTAAAACTATCATCAGAGTTGTCTTCAAAATGTCTATGTGCAGAAAGAGGAGAAAAGGGACAACTTTCACAAACACATCAAGAATTATTGAGTAATCAACCACCAATATCCTAATAAATGTGTTGAAGACCCTCTTAAACTTTGTTTAGACGTGACGATGACTGTTTGTACGAGTGATTTGTTAATGACATTACTATAATACCCTTCATCTTTTCCAGAATATTCAATAAGCAGCCTGAGTTATAAGGAGCATCCTGATGATTGTCCTTAGTACACTCATATAGCAACAATAAAATACTTTTCCTCTCTTCCATACTGCGCCCCCCCCCCCCCCCCCCCCCCCCCCCCCCCCCCAAAAAAAAAAAAAAAAAAAAAAAAAAAAAAAATGTCTTGCTTACATTTCTTCTAGATTTGTGCTGGGAGCCTATTGCATGCATATAGTTTCCAGTTAGTTTGGTATGGCAAAATTAATGATAGATGTCTTGCTTACATTCCTTCTAAATTTGTGCTGGGAGCCTATTGCATCCATATAGTTTCCAGTTAGTTTGGTATGGCAAAATTAATGAGATTGGGATTTGGTAGAATTTTAGAAAGATTAAAATATGTAGATTGTTGAATAAGTTTGGACCCAAGACTGATAGAGCTGTCCCTTTTTGTCATGTGGATTCCAGGTCTATTAGCGTACTCCATCTCTATTTTAAGCTTTGCTATCGGATAACTTGCTAATATAGGCAAAAATTAATTCTTTTTTCTAATACCATTATACCCTTTTTTCATTTTCATGAATATAACTCAGATAAAAATGCATCATATATTAATCTCATACTAAATATTTTATAATACACAAATGGTGTTCTAGTTTTATGTTGCCTTTAGAGATATAAATTTTTGTTTCAAATAAGCAAGTATCCTAAATAATTAAAAAGTAGCCAAGTCATTCTGCCTCAACTTGGAACAATCATTTTGGATAACTTCATATTTTCTGCTTATGCCTTTATTTTCACCATTTCTACATAAAACTATTACTTTTGTTTTTAGGTGAATGCATTTATACACTGCTTTGTAAGCACTCGGAGAATGACTTCAGTACATGAATTGGGTACTGAGTTATGCAGCAGCGAGGGTGTAGAGCAGTTTGATGATCTTGGATTGGGGCCTCTGCTGCGCCATCCCCTTGTTCAACATTACTTCTCGATCCCTCCCGATGCAACGGAAGTGTGCAAGATCACAGTCGAAGAGATGATTGCCCGCCTCACAGTGTTTCAGTATAGAATGAAATATAAGGAGTTTAAAGTCGAGGAGTTTCTTGATTTTCTCGTGCAGAAGTATTCAGTCGCTTCCAGGGAGAAGCTAGGTGTGAGAATACAGAGCATGGGGTGCGTGTAACATCATGTTTATCTTGACATCTTAAATATATGCGATAATTAAATGGAATATTAAGTAGCCAATGGTTTCATGCAGGATGTATATTAAATTCATAAGGAAGATCAAGAGAACAGAAGATATTGTTCATAAATCTATTCAGGAAAGCGGGCTGCCAAGGGAGGAGGAACCTCAGAGGAGGTCAGATTCCATTCCTGAACATCTCAAGTCTTTATCCTCTCTGATTGATGATTGTGATGAGAACAACGGAGCAACTTGTACCGTGAAGGATGATAATGATGGCAATGAGGCTAAACGTTCTCCTCTACGTAATCGAAAAGGAAAGAAAAAGCAAAGTCACAATGTCCAGAATTCAGCAGATGTTGATGAGATGAAATTGATTGGTCTGAAGCTCGCAATGTTTAATTACAGAAGTTGTGGAAAAGAGTCACTGGAAAATGGGGAACTTGGAAATCAAGGTAGAGCTCGATATGAAATTGTACAAACAAATCCAGTTAGAGTGAAGCAGCTTTCTCTCACAAATGATGAAATTGAGAAATTCATTTCAACTTGGAAAGGGGCTTGTCAGAAGCACACTGTTGAAGAGGTAATGCATACTTTCAAACCAATGCTCTTGTATGCAATCTTATTTCATATTCATATGTTGAAATTTATATATAAGTGATTTCCATCGACAATTGTGGCTGCTGAACAAATTTTACTTACCCTACAATTTTCAATTTTCCTTCACTCAAATGATTTTCTTACCCAACCCTGCTGCCAGTGATCTATGCAACTCCTGTCCTAGGTTGTTTTCTTCTGGATGTAGATATTTGTTTGTCATGAATAACGGTTATTAACATTTTGACTTTCTATAAAAGCATCTTTAGTTTTGTTGCTAGAATCAGGTCTCTGTTGGAAACAAACCAATTGATGTAATTGTAGTGGACAATTTTCGACGCATGTCGAGATCATGCCACGTGTCTTGTTGTCTCAGACGAGCCTCAAGCGACTAGTCGCCTCTCCAATGGTCCTCGTGCTTTCGAATTCAGTAGGGCCCCCAAAAAAGCCTCGGGTCTAGTCCCGAGCCCACATCAATCCGGAGCCACTTACCCCGATCATCAACTCAATGGAGCTTGACAGTTTCCCGGAGGCTGAAGTCAATTGTGCAAAGACACCTCCGAAGCTACTCCACCCTCCGACACGAAGATCCTCTGAAGCCTACCGCTCCCGCTCTGGTTACAGCTGAGAGACACGACTCCCGTGATTCACATATTCGATCATGCTGCTAGATCATCCCCACGTTCAAAAGTTACAACACCCATACTTCAATGCGGACTGTTATGGATAATGAAAGATATCTCTGCATGACAATCATTGTAATCAATCTACATGGTTCATGCGGTTATGAGAAAATCGTAATGTACAAATAATGCAGTTATAGGGATACGATGTATCCGCATTCTCAACGGTAGCCATGACAGGTATAAATACCTCTTCATTTCCACCAAGGAAAGGGAGCTTCTGATTACCATCAAAACACACTGTTCACAAGTATTCTCTACTTTCTTCAAAAATGATACTTATTGTCATCCCCGAGGGTTTTCGACCGATACCACACCGATGCTCCTGACCTGATAGGTGTTTTTTCTTCTGTGTTCTTGGTAAGATCATTCAGGGGCGTTTAACTGTCTGTGGCGAAAAATTTCCACTACATTGATGCTTTCATTGAGAGCTCTTGAGTTTACGCGCAGAGTTCCCTCTCCTTCGCCAAACACTACCCCAAAAATCCCTCCTCAAACAGTCTCGCCAACGATGATGGCCCCGACAAAGAATGCTACCTTGCAAACTGCTGCCCCAATGGCCACCTCCAAGGACAAGAAGACCGTCAATGGGGGCACAGTAACGCAGAGCTCCACCCAAATTCCAACATTGTTCTTCAACCGATTTTGGAAGAGCACTCATTCCCAACAACCACACCAGAGGAGGCAGCCAACGAGCACGAGTCTCGGCTACCTGCTGAAGGATGACTCCTTCAAATATTAGCCCAACTTCAAAAATAGTTGGACAAACAAAAGGCAGAGACAGAGGCTGCCCGCGAGCCCGAGAAGTCGGCCCTAAAGAGGGATGTCCTTACGCGCGTTCAAAACCATCTCCTCGCTCAGATGGAGGTGCTCTGAAAAGCCCGGACGAGGGGCTCAGATGAGGAGTCCCGCACTCATCCTTCACAGCCGCACACCACGAATACTGCCTACACTGGGGGCAGTCGGAGGCGTCGTCGATCTGCGTCCCCACACCTCGAGGAACACTTCGATGAGAGCGAATCACCCAGATTAACGAAGATTCCTCGCATCAAGGACTTGGTGGAGATAGTCACGAAGCGGGTCAACGAAGACAAACCACATCTCGCGGTAGGCTAGGATCTTCTGTTCTGAGGATCTCTGATTCCCCTCTTTTGGAAGAGATCATATCTCATTGCTTTTCAAAGAAGTTTGTGATACCGAGATTCGATTGCTACATCGGAGCCACCGATCTCGTTCAGCACCTCCGAGCCTATCAGGTAAAGGTGGCGGTCCACTCTTACGACGATTACCTCATATGTCGGATGTTTTCTTCCAGTGTCAATGGCTTGGCCTTGGAGTGGTTCTACTTCCTTTCGTCACGATCTCTCCGAAGCTTCAAAGAGATTAGCGATGCTTTCTTCAACCAATATACCTTGCGGCAAGAGTTTAAAAAGAACAACAATCACCTCCTCACCATCAAGATGAAGTCAGGAGAGACCTTCAAACACTACATCGGTTATTTTCAGAACCATATGGTTATAGTTTATAATTGTAGCGACGATGTTGCTGTGGCCATGTTCATTGCCGGACTGCAGACCGACCATTCATTCTACAAGCATTTGGTGAAACACATCACCAAGATGCATGATATCTAATCTCGAGCCCAGAAGTACGTCGGCTGGAAGAAACGATGCGATGCTCGAAGAATCGACCTCCCAAGCAAGAGAGCGAGGGAGAGAAGACCAAGCCACACTCTGCTCCCCGAAGAAACTCAAAACCGGAAGTAAAATGGCTTCAAGAGACAATCTCAACCGAGCTCCCCCGGGATCCCCGTTGAGGTCTACAGAGTAAACACCAGCCTCAATCCATTCAAGACCTCCATCGATCGAATCTTCAATGCGATCCAGGACCAATCCTGGCTGAGACATCCGAGACCGCTTTCGCCTAACTTAAAGGGTCTCAGAGCCAGAGACTACTATGCTTTTCATGATGGGGATGGGCTACTGTACGGTTGATTGTCGACATTTTCAGAAGCAACTCTAGAACTCGTCAACCAGGGTTACCTCAAGGAGTTCATCTTGAACCCCAGAGAGCCCTCAGAGGTCAAGGTGCAGAAGAAGGCTTCTGACGCTCATCAGCGGAAGAGCCCGACGAGTCGTGCCCTCGTCAATTACCGGGAAGTGGATGCTATTGTCGTGCCCTCGTCAACAACCTCAAGGGAGAGACCATTTACATCAATAAGGCTCCTATGACCGACTACCCAATGGTCCTGATTGGTCCCCCTCTGACTCTGAGTAAGCCAATCATATTTTCGGAGGGAGATTCTTATATGGTCCACTTGCATATGACCCTCTGATCGTCACCATGTACATTGACAACTGCTAAGTGTCTAGAATCCTGGTCGATAGCGGGAGTAGCGTCAATATCCTTTACGGAGGTGCTCTGGATGAAATGAAAGATACTCCGAAAATGGCCCGAGCCATGATCAACCCTCAAACTCAATCCAATCTATACGGGATTGATGGGAACGAAACTCGATCCCCCGGTATGACCTCACTTTCTGTCCGCGCTGATCCATACAGTGTCATCACGGAGTTCTTCGTGATTGACATTGAGTCCCTGCACAACACGATCCTCGGTCGACTTTGGCTCCACATGTGAGGGTGGTTCCATCCAGCTACCACCATCTCCTGCGGTATCTCACCCCAACGAGAACCATGGACATAAGGGGAGACCAAGTCGTGGCGTGGAGCATTGCCGCCATCGCTCAGAAGAAATCCGGGTGGCTGGCAAAGAACATGAGGGTGGCCTTTGACCAGGACCACCCCAAGGGAAGAACGAGAAACAGATCACCGCTCAATGGAAAGGAAGCCAAGAGACCGATGAGTCAGAGGCTCTTGATAGTCGATCGGAAGAAGACCTGAAGCTGATTTATGTGGACCCGTCACATTCGGAGCGAGCCCTTCGGATCAGGGCAAATCTTTCGGCAGATGAAAAGGTACGGTTTAAAGATTTCTTATCTAACAACCTGGCTGTGTTCGCTTGGACTCTTACAGAGTGCCAAGTGTCAACCCATTCACCATCTGTCATCGGCTACCCATTAACCCGGAGGTTAAGCAAAAGCCGAGGAAGATGAATGCGGAGCGATGTCAAGATCTACGTGAAGAGGTTGATTGGTTGCTGCGGGCCGATTTCATCAGAGTGACACACTACCCTGGGTGGCTCGCCAACCCAGTCCTGGTGAAGAGAGCAGCAAATAGAGAATCTACATCGACTTCACCAATCTCAATCAAGCATGTCCCAAATACAGCTGCCCTCTATCGAGGATTGATCAACTGGTGGATGCGATGGCGGTTCATGAACTAGTAAGCTTCATGGACGCCTACTCCGGGTACAACCAGATCAAGATGCATCCCGGGGACGAAGACAAGATGGTGTTCATCACCGACCGAGGGATCTATTGCTACATGGTGATGCCTTTTGGATTGAAGAACGTAGGAGCAAATTTCCAATGGATGGCCAACAAGGTTTTCGAGGAGCAGATCGGACGTACTATGGAGGTGTACGTCGATGACATGCTTGTGAAGAGTCTTCGATATATCGACCAATTGCAACACTTGAGCGAGGCATTCGACTGCCTCCGAAAATATAAGGTCGACTCAACCCCGAGAAATGTACTTTCGGAGTATACTCCAGAAAGTTCTTGAGATATCTGGTCACTCAGCAGAGTACGAGCTAACCCTAATCAGATATCCGCCATCCTGAGTATGAAATCCCCGACATGTGTCAAAGACGTTCATATGCTTAAGGGACACCTCGCCACTTTGAATCGGTTCCTCAGTCGATTCACGGATAAATGTAAGTCGTTCTTCCAAGCCATCAAGAAGAACAAAGCCGATTTCTATTGGAATGATGAATGTGAAGTCACGTTTTCACGCTTGAAGAAATAAAGGACCTCTCCTCTCCTGTCCAAGCCTGTCGCCAGAGAGACACTATTCCTTTACCTAACTGTATCGGTATCAGTTATGAGCGGAGCCTTGGTTCGAAAAGACGAAAGTATTCAGAAGCTTGTCTACTACGTCAGCAAGTCTCTGCTCAGCGCCAAGACTAGATACCAAAGGATGAAGAAGATGATTCTAGCCCTCTTTGTCGTCTCGAGGAAGCTGAAGCATTACTTTCAATCTTTTCAGATTGTTGTGCTAATGAAACACCCTCTGAAAAGCATTATGGAGAATTCGTAGGCTACTGGGCAGATAGCGAAGTGGGCCACGAACTTGAAACCTTATGGTATCAGGTACGAGCCAAGAATGGCAATCAAGGGGCTGGTCTTGGCCACTATTTTAAATCTCAGCTGATATACATGTATATCAGCAGAGATACCGATATTTTATTTAAAATGATACAATAAGTGCAAACTTTTACCGGATATCATTTTGGATCGATATATCGATACATGGCCAGTATGTTGGTCGATATCCGAGATGAATATATCCGATATATCGTCACGTGACGCATTTGAGGAGCTTTCACAAATGCATTTGAGGAGTTTCTACAAAAGGTAAGTATCTCTTATGAGTTTATGACTTTAAACTTACTTTAAGTAGTTTCATATAATTTATGTAGGCAATCACATGTATATTTTTTATCGGTATGCTGTCTGAAATGATGTCTGATATTTAGTATCATAACACGATATCACTCGGTATCCGGTATCTGGTATATAATTTTGCCTACCGATATATCGCCGATATTCGATATTTAAAACACTGATCTTAGCTGACTTCATTACCGAGTTCACTCCAGGACCACCGGCACCGTGCAACCTTCTGGAGGGATGGGTTCTTAATGTGGATGGAGCATCGAACAACAAGGGTTCCAGGATAGGGATCGTGTTCACTACTCCAGAAGGATCCGTAATTGAATAGTCTTTCACCTTAGGATTCCCTGCCACCAACAATGAGGCCGAATATGAAGCCGTCATCGTCGATCTCAAAAATGGCCACAACACTCAGAGTTACTGGACTAGAGGTCCGCTGCGACTCACTACTGGCGGTGATTCAAGTTAAAGGGGAGTGCACCACCAAGGACGAGCAAATGACAACATACTTGCAGCTCACCGTCAACCTGAAATTAAAATTTCACCGCTGCGACTTCAAGCAAATCTCCTGATCGAAGAACAATCATGCAGACTTTCTCGCTAATCCAGGGTCGGCTGTTGAGTTACCAGCTCCGGAGAGAGATTCCTATCGAACACATCACGAGGCCCAACATTCAGTGATTTTGGGGTGAGGTGCTCTGCCTAGACACCTTTCCGGGGTGGAGAGACCCTATCATTGCTTATCTAAAGGATGAAGTCTTGCCCGATGATAGAGCTAAAGCACAAAAGCTTCAACGCTTGGCCTCAAGGTGCATTCTTCCGGGAGATCTCATGTATAAGAAATTATACTCCAAATTTCACTTCGACCCTTATCTAAGGTGTCTCGGATCAGACAAAGTAAAGAAGGTAATGCAGGGGATCCACGACAGTGACTGTGCGAGCATGCAGGCGGTCGATCTCTCGCCCACAAAGCCATCAACCAGAAGTATTATTGGCCCAAGATGTTCTACAATGCTAAGAAGTATGTGAAGAAGTGCCCACAATGTCAAAAATTTGCTGCGTCCTCGAGTAGGCCAAGCGAAGACCTCCACATTTTCCCTACCTTACGGGACAAAAGCTATCATTCCAGTCGATGTTTGCATGCCAACGCTGTGTACGGAAGGGGTCGAGGGGGACCAAAATGCCGCTCACCTCCGGCTAGCACAAGATCATTTTGAAAAGAGGCGGTGACATGCCATAATCCGAATCACAGCCTATCAGCAACAAATCAAGGCAACACATCACTAGAAAATGAAGCCTCGGGAGTCCCAAATCGAAGACCTGGTCCTGAAGCACGTCATCTGGAGTACTAAAGAGAGATGCAGGAAAATTGGGGGCCGATTGGGAGGAAACTTATATCGTGGTCGCCAAAGGAGGCAAAAGTTCCTACACCTTAGCAACCCAAGACGGAGAGGTATTCGTCAAACAATAGAACTCTTTTCATCTGAAGCGGTACTGCGTGTAAATTCCAAACTTATTCAATGAAAGGATAATTGTTGGGTACATCTCTCTCCATGCCAAGCATTCCTCTCCTTCATGTCCATGATACATCTTACAGCCTATAGCGGGTCTTCACCCTGATAGCTATGACCTATACGGAGGTTCTTCTAAAAGACAGCAGCCCTCATGACAATCACTCTACAGCCTACAACGACTCTTCACCCTGACGACAATGACCCACACGGAGGCTCTCCTGAAAGGTGGGAGCGATCTTGACGGCACCATACAGCCTATAGCGGGTCTTCACCCTGATGGTTACGATCTACACGGAGGCTCTCCTGAAAGACGGAAGCCCTCTGACAGTCACTCTACAGCCTACAACGGGTCTTTACCCTGACGGTTAAGACCTACACGGAGGCTCTCCTGAAAGACGGAAGCCCTCTGACAGTCACTCCACAGTCTACAGCGGGTCTTTACCCTGATGGCTAAGACCTACACGGAGGCTCTCTTGAAAGACGGAAGCCCTCTGACAGTCACTCCACAGTCTACAGCGGGTCTTCACCCTGACGGTTAAGACATACACGGAGGCTCTCTTGAAAGACGGAAGCGCTCCTGACGGTCACTTTACAGCCTACAGCGGGTCTTCACTCTGACGGCTAAGACATACCCAAAGGGTCTCTTTAAATATAGAAGCCCTTCTTATGGTCCCCATTACAGTCTATAACGGGTCTTCATCCTGACAACTAAAACCTACACGAAAGCTCTCCTGAAAGACGAAAGCCTTCCTCCTGATGGTCGTCGTTACAACCTATAGCGGGTCTTTACCCTGACAGCTAAAACCTACATAGGGATTCTCCTAAAAGATGGAGATCATTCTAACAGCTCTAGTTCAATCTATGGCGAGCACTCGCCCTGATGGCCAGGGCCTACACAAGATTCACTGGAGATAAGAGGGACGTCAAAGCTCAAAACCATCTTTGATTACTCGTTCTCACCTTATACAAAGAATAATGCTAAGTGCAAACACAAAAAGAGGGGACTTGAGTTTTAGATAAGACTACATGTCTATCCTTTTCTCTCACTTTCAACTCCAGTCTGGGTCCGAGAACAATTCCTATTCAGTTCATGAAGGAGGTCTTCATCTCTTTGCTCTTCCATGTGGAAGAGTGCTTCTGATCGTTCCGCTTCATCTCTCAGCTCTATCAATTCAAGTTCTCGCCGCTCAGCTTCCTTCTCCGATTGGAACTTGAAATCGATATTGGACGTTTTCGTGATGCGTCTTCTCCAATTGAGATCGAAAAAAGTTAATCACATTCTGCTTGCTTGTGACTGTCTCATTTAGGCGACGATTCTCAGCCAATATTTCATCCAATTCTTTGGTCTTTTGTCGAAGAGACTCATCCAGATCGCGATTTATGGTCTTCAGTTCCCTCTTTCGCTGCAGATGCCACACTGATTTCTTGATCGAGTTGTGCCATTTGTCGATAAGATCTCTCTCTTTCTTCTTTCTACAAGCTATTTCACGCTCCAGCTGCGAGATGAGGTCATCGTACAACGCGATTTCAGTCCCCAACGGAAGTTTAGGGCGGAGGCGCCCTTCTAGCACTGCTTCTCGCCTCACGAAAAAATTGTAATTCCAGACTCAGCGCTAAGATTTAAGCCAGATCTGGATGAGGAAGCCTCGAAACCATCGGGGAAGGAAGAGCCACAACAATTAGTAGGATCGTGATGCTCTTCTCTCGCACTGGAGAAACTGCTTTCAACATGGTCTGGGCTACTCGGATGATCCATTGGACCAACACGACGAGTCAGAGGCAATTGTACCCGCAATGCCAAGATTCGGGGGTGGAAATACACGCCCCCGATGGAAGGAGCCTCCTTCACGACTGTACCAGAGGGACAAAACTCCATCTTGGTCAATGATGGCAGGTGGTCGCGATATGTCATCGGGTATTTGGAGACCTCATCCTAACTAGTAAGGATGGAGGGTTTGGGATCAAAATTCATCTCTACTCTAGTCCGCAGGGTAGTTCTCGTACTCTTCTCATCGACGACACTCTTGTCTTTCCTTTTCCTCTCTGCGACCACCCCCTTCGTCATCTTGGAGGTCTGAAAGTTAGGAAATCCAACCACAGAAATGAGGAAGAAAATTCTAGAGGCAGCGAATTTGAAGATTCAAGTGTTAGGGTTTCTGGAGAGTCCTTTCTCTTGTATAAGAGGAGGTGATGTCACCACAATGATAACCCTAGGTTTGAATCGAGTCGTGGCGGCACCCTCTTGAATCAAATCGAATCGTCACACGCTTTCCACTGCACCCTATAGTCGAAGCGATAATAATTCGCTCGCTACGCACGCCGTTCAGATGTATGATTTGACAGCTGGCCGCAGGCAACATTAAATGCTCAAATTGAAGAGATACATCGTTCACTTTTCTCTGGCCACAAGACGACAAACCTAACCCTAGTCGGATGATCAGAACAGTTAAACTTCCCCCTAGATCAAAGATTTCAGAAAGGGGGAAAACAAACATCTGTAGTGGTCAATTTTTGACGCATGTCGAGATCACGCCACATATCCTGTTTTCTAAGACGAGCCCAAGAGACCAGTCGCCTTCCTCCAACGGGCCCAGTGCGCTTTCGAATCTAGCAGGGCCCCAAAAAGAAAGCCTCGGGTCTTGTCTCAAGCCCACATCAATCTGCAGCCACTTACCCGGACCCTCAACTTAATCGGAGCGTGTCAGTTTCCTGGAGGCTTCATTTAGTGGTGCAAAGACCTCCTCCGAAGTTACTCATCCCTCCGACACGAAAACCCTCCAAAGCCTGCCGCTCCCGCTCTGGTTACTGCTGGGAGACATAACTCTCGTGATTCACGGATTCGATTATGTTGCCAGATTATCCTCATGTTCAAAATGTTATAACACCCCTATTTCAATGCGGGTTGTTATGAATAGTAGCGGATATCTCTGCATGGCAATCTCTGATCAAGCGGCGCAATCATGCGGTTACAAGAAAATCGTAACGTGCAAATCGTGTAGTTGTGGAGATCCGATGTATCCGTATACTCAATGGCAGCCCTGACAGGTATAAATACCTCTCCATTTCCACCAAGGAAAGGGAGCTTCTGATTGCCACCAAAACACAATATTCACAAGTATTCTCTACTTTCCTCAAAAAAGGATACTTATTTTCACGCTCGAGGGTTTTCGGCTAGCACCACACCGGTGCTCCTGACCTGATAGGTGTTCTTTTTTTTTTTGGTTCTTGGCAGGATCAATCGGGGGCGTCCAACTGTCTGTGGCGGAAAATCCCCACCACAGTAGTCATAGATTCCAATCCATATCAAAGGTCTTAATTTTGACTAGAAAAGGCTTTGGATGAAGAAAACGTTTAAATTGCAATACTACACCTTTGTTGGTCTCTAAATAGTAGAGACTTGCAATGGATCTTTTAATTAGAGTGCCTTGGTTCTCAAGTAGTAGAATTACAGAAATAAAAACCGAAACCTTATGGTATGAATCTATTTTGCACGGACATGGTCACACCAACACGGATACGCTATGTAGATACATGATAAATTCTTAAAAATACAGACGACACGGGTATTCGACACGTCCGTCGGACAGGTTTTGGATAAGACACGGCTCTATGATAGGAGTGTTCATGCTACATAGATATGAATTAATTTCAATGATGTTTTAAGCAAATATATGAGATATCATATAAACAAACATGAGAGAGAAGTCATGGTTTTGTTAAGAGAAGTTCCAAAATGATTACTCTTTTAAAGCTCCATAGAAACGTGGACATGGTGGAGAGAAGCAAAGCTTTAGAATTTAAATGAGTTGAATAACTGGGGAACCTGAATATGTGAAATGTTGCATTACATTGTCGTAGATGAGGGTATTATACTATGATTCATATTGATGGCCATGAAATATCTGAAGTAATAACTAAGTAATTAGGATCGACAATCATCATGTGGTGAGATTGCACATAATTTGCACCATAGAATCAAAGAGGACTGATAAGGTTGATGTTGGAATTTGGATCTGAACCCCGACCCAATAAGGGCTCAGATCTGGTTCGCTGCACACGAAGCCGGTTGTGTTCAGTTGGTGGGTTCATTTTGAATAAGAGGGTTACTTATTGAAGAGGTTTTGACCCCTGTATATGTCCTCTTTATGAGAGGAGCATTAACGAATCTTTGATTAGCAAAAACCCTAGCTGTCAAGCAACCTTGCCCCCCCCCCTCCTCCATTCTGAGAGTTCGTTGTGTTAGGTAAAAATCATCGGTTGTCGAACCAGTGCTTAGAGCTTGCTAAAATTCTAGCTAACGCTATGAGATCGAGGAGTGGACGTGGAGGGCTGTAGGATCCGTTGAATTTCCGCCGCATCATCTCGCTTCAAAGAGAAATTAATAATATAGGATAGACTGACATGTAAGTTTGTAGATCTATTTTGTTTTATCTATATATGCTGACAGTTGAGAAGTGCTTCTGGATTGCTATGTGACAGTAGATACCCATGAAGCATTTTTAAATCTCGGAATCGGTATCGGTATCAGTATCGGCCAATGGTTTTTAGTATCATTATCTACAATATCGGTTATATTTAGCAATATTGGCCCCGATATTCCGCCGATATTATAGTGTCAATATTGTATTAGGAACCTCAAAACCTGACACGATATTGCTGATATATATCAGAATCGGCTGATATTTGAAACCATGCCATGAAGTAAAATGCAAAATGTTAGAAAGGCTAAAAAGAGTATGCTTTAGGGATTAGAATGCCACCTATTGACAAACACATTTCAAAAATTAATTTATGTGGAAATGAGAATGCTAAGATAATAATATCCAGAAATATGCTAAAGGATAGGATAAAAAATGAGCGTAATTCTATGGAGGTATTTTCAACCATAATTTCCAGGATGAAACATGTAAGTGGGATATGTCACAGGGAAACGGGAAACATTCATATTATACTCATGTATGCGCACATATAATATTCTTAATTTCATATATATCAATATTCAAAACTACTGCAAATTCTTCAAGATAATTTAAAGTTTTCCTCTTCTTTTTTGGCCAACTAGAATCCTCCATTAAAAATGCAAGAAATAAGCATTATAAAGTAAAAATTGTTTATGTAACATGGAAAACTTAGATTTTATTGAATATTACTCTTTTCTCTTACAACAAATGTAACTTTAATTTAAATAATAGTTATATATATAAGGTTCATTTTCTCTCTCTCTCTCTACAATATATATATATATATATATATATATATATATATATATATATATATATATATATATATATATATAGATAGACTTGTATCCTTTCAAAAGGATTTGATCCCGGATCCTTCCCACTCAAAATCAACCCTCCAACATTCGAATACAAGATCCACTCCGTTGAAGTTGATCTATACTATTTCAAGTATCTATAAACTAAAAATCAAGTGTTTTAAATACTTTTTGCCCATCCATCAAGCGACGCAAAATGGACGGCCGAAAGTAGTGAGTTGGTTAGATCTATGTCTTTAGACATACAAATTCTCGATCCGGCCATTTCATTATGATCTAAACATTTAAAAACCCTTATAAACTAATTTTTGTTAGATTTCAAATGTTCTACACCGTTAAACTAACCAACTCACTATTTAGGCCGTCCGTTTTCCCCCTACTTGATGGATGAGCAAAAAGTATTTAAAACACTTGATTTTTGGTTTTATAAATACTTGAAATAGTATAGATCAACTTCAACGGAGTGGATCTTGTATTCGAATGTTGGAGGGTTGAATTTGAGTGGGAAGGATCCGGGATCAAATCCTTTTGAAAGGATACAAGTCTATCTATATATATATATATATATATATATATATATATATATATATATATATATATATATATATATATAGTGAGTTGATCCCCTAAGAACTGTTCTCACGAATTCATGTGAGAACTTTCACGTGGGCCGTCGGATCTGATAGAGATCTAGTTTTATTTGATTTGATCTATCAGATCTGACGACCCACGTGAAAGTTCTCACAGAAATCCGTGAGAACCGTTCTTAGAGGATCAGCTCCCTATATATATATATATATATATATATATATATATATATATATATATATATATATATATATATATATATATAATACACACACATACACACATAGTATATTCTCAATATGTATTATTCATTGAACATGTTTTTCTTGTTGTAAAATCTCTATATTTCCAATCAATGTAACTTTTTTCAAGTATATTCTTATATTTAAATGGTTCTTCCAATTTTTTCTCCTGTTGATTGTAACCAATTTTTTTGAAGTTTTTCCTTTCAAGGTTACTTAAAAAAAAAAACCAATGTCATATGAGTTTTTCATGATAATTGAGCAAGTATTCGGTAAGTACGACAAAAATTCTTTATAGTATTTATATGGTGTCCTACTAGTATCAGAAATGTTTTCCATTATTTTTGAATTATGTATGTTGTTGGTATTGGATATCCGTTCCCCAAAAACTAGTGTCCCACCTAGAAGAGTGTTCCCTAGCTATATGGATAAAAAAGGGAGAATCATTTTTAGTTGGTTTCAAGGTGTGCAATGAAGACCTTTTAGGATGTAGACCAAAATGAACACGTATTCAGGTAGTAAAACAAGAGGACATGAACCAGTGTCCAATCTTTCTATATTCTTCATAATTATTTTCATGTATTTACCTTGTCTTTAAATACCCTTATCCTCTAATGCGAGTTATTCTGTTGGTTGTTACTTGGTACAGGTTCTTGCGATGATGTTGCATATATATAAGACATCAGACAAACAAAAAGGAGGATGGAGAGAGTGTTTAATTCATTTCCTGCTGTTGGCCTACTAAATATTGCTGTGAGTTTTTCTTTTCTACATTTGGTTGAATAATCATTAGTGGCATGTAACATACTTTCATATATTGACTGTAGAGAAATAGAAACCCTCAAAAGAATTGATTGATAATAAATGAGAGACAATTCATATATATAATAAAAACGATGGGTATGGGTCTATTGGGTAGAATCCTAATAGCTCAATAACCGATAGTCCAATAGCTATTCTAACATTCCCCCTCAAGATGGAGCATAAATGTCAACCATGCCCAGCTTGCTACATAATACAGAAAACATCTTTGGAGAAGTTGCTTTGATAAGTAGATCTGCCAATTGCTTTGAAGATAGAGTAAACGGGAGAAAAATCACTTTTTTGGTCCATGCATCTCTGACCAGATGACGGTCACTTTCTATATGCTTAGTCCTCTCATGTAACTCCTGATTCTGTGCGATATAAATAGCAGACTGATTATCACAAAACATAGGCATAGGGCCAAGATGACGAAAACCAAATTTTAATAATAGATTCTTCAGCCATATCATTTCACAAGTAGTATGTGCCATGGCTCTATACTCAGCTTCTACACTGGATCTAGAAATTTCTTGTTTCTTGCTCCTCCATGTCACCAGATTTTCTCCAATGAATGTGCAATAGCCAGCAGTGAACTACCTATCTCCTTTATCACCAGCATATTCTGAGTCAGAATAGCCAAAAATACGAACATGTTCATGTTTCTTGTACAACAAACCTTTTTCAGGAGAGTTTTTGATATAGGCAAGAATCCTTAGAGCAGCTGTCCAGTGAACTTCTCTAGGCTGATGCATAAACCTACTCAGTACTCCAACTGCAAAGGTTATATCAGGCTAGTAATTTTCAAGTAGATCAACTTTCCAATCAATCTCTTATACTGTGAAGGGTCATCAAGTAGATGACTATTATCATACCATAAATTCACATTTGCTTCCATTGGAGTGCTAGTAGGTTTGCACCCTAACATGCCAGCTTCCTCAAGGAGATCAAGTGTATACTTCCTCTGAGATAGAAGTAAACCATGCTTTTGATAAGCAACTTTAATTTCAAGGAAATATCTTGGCTTTCCCATATCTTTCGTCACAAAATATCGTTTGAGATACTCCTTTGTTTCTGTTAAGGCCACAGAGTCACTCCCAGTTAGCAAAATGTCATCAATATACACGGTCATTATCACTAAGCCAGACTTAGTATGACAAACAAATACTGAGTGATCTGAATGACAACGAGCAAATCCAATACCGGAGATAACTATGCTCAACTTCTCAAACCATGCCCTTGGACTCTGTTTGAGTCCATAGATCGTCTTCCTAAGTCTACAAATAGTATTCTCCCCCTGAGTAATATACCCTGGAGGTTACTCCATATAAACTTGCTCCCTCAAGTCTCCATAGAGAAAGGCATTCTTGACATCTAGTTGAAATAAGGGCCACTCCATATTAACAGCAAAAGAAAACAAAATTCGAATGGAGTTCAGCCGAGCAACTGGTGAAATGTCTCAAAGTAGTCCATGCCATAAGTCTGAGTATATCCTTTGGCAACAAGCCTTGCCTTGTACCTATCCAGTGAACCATCAAGGCGATACTTCAAGTTATAGACCCATCGACAACCCACAATATCTTTGGGCGCAGAGACCAACTCCCAAGTTCCTCGAGAAATAAAAGCATCCATCTCCTCATCCATAACCTGCTTCCAGGTAGGTAGTACCAATATAGCCTCCTCATATGACCTGGGTAAAGATACAGAGGATAAAAATAGGGCAAACTGACAAAAAGACAGAGTAAGATAATCATATAAAACAAAATGAGAGATAGGATGATCAGTACAAGACCGTTTACCTTTGTAGAAGGCAAAGGAGAATCAAAATCAGAGAAAGGTACTGACGGCTGAGGAGCTGGACCTTCCGCTAGAAAGAAGGCGGCCGGAACCGGTTTAGAGGCAGGAACTTTTTGCTGATGAGTGTAGATATGTCTAAATTTTTTTTCCGATGTGGCTTTGATGCAGGTGGCGCTATAGTGTCTTTTAATGATGCTGGCGAATGGTCATCAGCAGGTGAAGGCAAAGGAACAGACGGTGAAAGAGAAATAGACTTCGATGCAGTAACTAGAACTTGTGAAGAAAAGTAGGGAACTGATTCAAAAAATATGATATCAGCTGACATAAAATACTTTCTGGTTGATGGACTATGACACCAGAATCTTTTTAAGTTCGAGAATATCTAATAAAGACACATTTTATAGACCTAAAAGGTAATTTATTCAGATCTGGAGACAAATCCTGAACAAAACATGTACATCTAAAAACATGCGGAGGAATTGAGAAGATACTTTTGTCAGGATACATACATGAAAAAGGGATTTTACCATGAAGAACTGAAGAGGGCATCCTATTAATCAAATGACAGGCACTTAACACTGCATCAGCCCACAAATATTTTGGAACATGCATATGAATTATCATGGTTCGAGTAACATCTAGGATGTGTTGTGTTCAACAACACCATTCTATTGGGAGTATGAGAGCAGGAGGTTTGATGAATAATCCCATTCTTAGAACAAAAAAGAGACACATCATGTTTCATATATTCTAGGGCATTGTCAGTACGAAGCACATAGATAGAGGTAGAAAATTGAGTTTTTATTTTATTATGAAAAGTTCGATGGCACCAGAAACTTCAGACCTCTCTTTTAGCAAATATAGCCAAGTCATACATAGAAATCATCAACAAAAATGAGAAAATATCTAAAACTTTTAAATGAAGGCACATGATTAGGACCTCAGACGTCAGAATGAACTAACTCAAATACAGAACTATTACGGTTATTGACTCTACTTGGAAAAGAAACACTATGATGCTTGCGCATCTCACAAGACGCACAACCAAGTGTAGAGAAAGAAGTCTCAACAGAAATTACAGACCGAAACTTCTGCAATTAGGGATGACCCAAACGCCAGTGTCAGAATAGAATAGGATCAGGCTGACCTGCAAATAAGCCAGTAAGGGACACTCCATCATCCAACAAGTACATGCCTTCTCTCTTTCATGACCTGAACCAATCCTCCTAGTTGTCAGATTTTGAAAGGCACAATAAGAAGAGAAAAAGGTTATACTGTAGTTATATTGTTTGGTAAACTTACTAATGGATAACAAGCTTACAGAAAATTTTGGAACATATAACACATTTTTAAGGTTCAAGGATGGAGTATCCTGAACTATCCCATCACCAAGGACAGGAGATTGTGTATCATCAATAATATTAATAGAAGAAAATTGAGTGAAAAGATGTAATGAGGTGAATTTGTCCTTAATACATGTCATATTAGATTAGGCTCATGAATCTAATATTCAAGGTCTGTGAGAAGAGGTAATATAAGCATTCATATCTGAAGAGGATGGATGAGTTGATGAATGACCTGTCTGATAGAACTCGAGCTGACGTAACCTATCATACTCGTCCTGTGATATTTGAACAGTAGGAGCACCAGAAGGTGCAGAGGCAGTATCCGAGAGAACATGAGCAATATCATTAGAGAGCCAAGAAGGAGGAATAAGAAAGGATGAAGTATTTGAGACAGCCGACATCGCAGTCAGTTATAGAATCACCAGAAAGATAGCCAGTAGTAGTAAATAGCCAGTAATGAAGAGAAACAAGTAACTTTATTACAGATAGTAGCATAGACAGCCTTAAATAGCCAGATTAGATCTAAAAATCTAATTCTTGAGCAGTAAACAGAGCAGAGCTCACCAGAGAAGTCTTGTAGAGTATCAAAGAAGCTAGATCAGATGTAAAAATCTGATAGTAGTAAACAGATCAGATCTCACTAGATAGGACTTGTAGAGCATAAAAAAGCCAGATCAGATTTAAAATTTTGATTTTTGAGTAGTTGCGGCACTTATTGGAGAAGATGGAGGGCTTGCGGCACCTGTTACTGTTCACGTGAACAGTACCGACGCGTTACTGTTCACGTTAACAGTAAAAAAAATTTTGGCAAATTTTAGGAGGAGAGGAAGGGGAAATTTTGAGGAAGGTGGATTTTGAGATGGTAAATTTTAGGGTTAGAGTTTCTCTTGCTCTGATAGCATGTAGAGAAAATAAAAACCCTCAAAAGGAATTGATTGATAATAAATGAGAGACAATACATATATATAATAAAAACGATAAGTATGAGTGTATTGGGTGGACGTCAAATTGCTCAATAACTAATAGCCTAATAACTATTCTAACATTGACAATATGCATATGGATGCTCGTAGTTGAGGTAGCATAACTAGACGACTTTAGGTGGGGGTTTTTTCATGTTGCGACATCTAGTCCTCATCACAAATGATCCCATACATTTTTTGTGGCATCCAGGATGCAATCTTTTATTTTCAGCTACAATTCTATTTGGTTGTGCTATGGCATATTTATCATAATCCGAGTCCCGTGCAGATGTGTAAGGTGTCTGGTATTACCAGTTCTCATGACCTCAAGAATTAGTCTAACATTTTTAAGGAGAACCGTGGTAAAAAAACCCCATAGTTAAGTGTGCTTAGGTGATGGTTGATCTCACGAAAAACCCTCGATCAGGGTATTACCAATGGTATTAGAGCCAACAATAGAGAGACATGATCAAAACCCAGTACCATGCAGAGCGAAGTGCCACAACACACGGGGAAATGATGGGGGACCAACTGTGGAGTCCATAGGGCCACCTCTACAATCCGATATTATTTAGTTATCTTCAAGTGAGGATATTATGACCTATATGAGGAGTGGGTCAACCCTAGACAAAGCAAAAAGTTTTGCTTGAGATGTATGATACAATGGTTATATAATAGTTCCCACGAGCTAACAATTAATCATACCTAGTTTTTTTTAAGGGAAATTTGGTCAAAATTGGTCGGTAAGTTTGCTTATGTGGGAGTAGTACTAGGATGGGTGGGCTGTTGGGCACTTCTTACTTTGGGCATTACAAGATTCATAAATGATTCCATTATAGGTTGCAATTTTATGGTTTTATTTGCACGTGGATTATTCTTAAAACATATATGCCCTAAGCAAGGATGTCCTAGTAGTCACCTATCCTCGTTCTTGTCACAATCACCTCTCACTAGAGGGACATCACAAAGTAAAGAAGGTTACAACACTTGGTGGTCTCCACAACCACAAACCAATTTTCCTCACAAAACAAGATCCTATAGATAGGATAGATATGATAACTCAAGTATGAGAAAACAAAGAGTTTGGAAAACAAATCACAAAGAAAAACTCTTAGGAAAACTTCTAGATGGCAATAGAAATGAAGAACAAAAATCAATTCCCAAAGACTCTATTTTTCTTTGATTTTTTCAACCCTTTAAAATAAATAAAGATAGATCTTTATAACCTAAAAACTCTTTGAAAACTTGTTACTAAAACACTAGGAAAGATAGAAAATTTTGCTCTTGAAATTCTTGGTGAAAACAACCAAGGAGGGGGTTATTTATAACCATCCAAAAATATGCCCGTTGGCAGCCAGGGAAGGTCAGAAATGACCTGGTCCACCGCCCGGTCGACCAGCCAACGGTCATTTTTATGACCGTTGAGCCACCGGTCAACCGCCCGATTGACCAGAACTGGATACAGAGAGCAGCAGCTCTCTGCCGGTCGATCGCCCGGTCGACCAGGGCCATTTCCAGAGAGCAGAGCTCTCTGGACGGTCGATCGGCCCACTAGCCCAATTGTCGTGCACGTTTGTGCACGTCAGACGACTGGACCGGTTGACCGACTTCTGCAGCAGTCGACCGGCAGAAGGCCAGGTCTAATTTTTAAGGGATTAAAAACTTGTCTTTTTAACTTTAAATAAATCTCATAAAATCACATAAATTCCACAAAAATAAGTTATTAGATCTTTGAAATACAAATATGTGTGACTAAAATGCAACACATATTATAAACTATTTGAACCATTTTTGTGATATGAAAATTAGGCTTTAAACAAAAATCGGTATTTTCCAAAACTTGGATTTTTGAAATGGAAAACCGTTTTCTCCAAAACTCATGTAAATACAAAAACATGATATTGAAACAACTTTGAAGCATATTGTATATGGATAGAATCTAATATACATAAAGGATATTATATCTATGTTTTTGACATGAAAAACAAAATCCGGTTAAACCGAAAACCAAAACCAATAAACTTTAAACTTGTGTGTGTATGTGAACTTGAGCATATCAACACTATCTATCTTTACACAAGATCTAAACATACTAAACACAAACTGAAGTCTTCTTGTAAAATTCCTTCTCCAAGTCGACTCGATCCAAACGCGATCCAACGAGCTTGACTCCAACCGAGTACTAGATGCGATCTTGACGCTCGAGCTCTTGAATCAACATGTGAAAGCTCCAAAACTTTTTTGTTGAAGCTAATCACTTACTAATATCTTGATCAAATATCTGAAACTAAATATCACAAGATTATTAGTAAACTATAATTATATGAGTTAATCATCATCAAAACTAGAGTGATGGGCCTCTGGGCCAACAATCTCCCCCTTTTTGATGATGACAAAACTCATGGAGTTATATATGCATGGATTAAAGTTAAGTTTCATAGAAGCTCTCCTTTAACTCATGCAGAGCAATAAACAATAAAGATATTCAATGTATGTATAAAACAATTAGCACATATTAACATATATGCTTTGATATTAATTGAAAATAAAACACATATGCTCTGATATCAATTGAAAAAAAGTAAGCATGCATATAAATGACATAAACATGTATATATAAAACTCTCAATCTTTTAAGGAAATTCATAAACATGGGAAATCATGCATAAACATGCATATATAAAACTCTCAAATTTCTCTCCCCCTTTTTGTCAGTCATCAACAAAGGGGCATAAATAAACTCAAAAATAATTTTCTTCCTTTTGGTCAAATCAAACAAGAAGGATGCATATGCAATATACATTCATGAATAGGAGAGACGTAAAGTTAACTCCCCCTGCATACATGCATTACATGAAAAAGAGATGACTAAACCCTAATCACATAACGCATAATATATAATGTATAAAAGGAGATGTGAAGCTCTCTCTACACACGTGTATTATATAGAGAGGAGAGGTTAAGCTCTTCAATATGAGATAAACTCAACATGAATCTATATAAAGAGAAGATGTTAAGCTTCCCTTGCATATAAGCAATACAAATCAAAACAATGTGATATCAATTGAAAAATATATCAATATGTGATAAATGTATACATCGAAACATTATGATACCAAATTATGATACCAATGGAAAATAAACAAAACATTTTTAAGATACCAATTGAAAGTAAACAAATTTTTTTAAAGATACTAAAAGATACCAATTGAAAATATCTTGATATCAATTTAAAATGTCTAGTAAATCTTTGATACCAAAAGAAAATGAAATATTGTATGTTTTGATACCAATTGAAATATATATCAGAAATCTTGATACTAAAATTGAAAGTAACAACCAATTGAAAGTAAAAACCAAATTGTTTTAGGTAAATATAACTCATATCAATATAGATATCAATTTAAAATGAAACATGATACCAATATTGAAAATGTTAGCACATACCAAAAACAAAGTATTTTTCATCATAAAGAATGAGAGTAAGATATCAATTGAAAATAAACTCGATTGAAAGATACCAATTGAAAGATAAAACATGAATTTTCTCCCTCTTTATGAAATACCAATAAAAACAATACATAAGCTTTTATAAGATACCAATTGAAAAATAATTGACATTAAGGACTAAATTAAGCTTAGCATAAACACGATCTGTGCTTTAAGAGTAAAGATATAGTAAGCACAATCAAATCATATATATGTATGAAATTGTAAGTACCAATCGAAATTGATACTATTTGAAGTGTGAAACATACATATATAGGAAATAAAATATGAGTATACAGAAAAATTATCAATTGTGATACCAATTAAAAATACAATGAGAATCAAATGTATAACTCATAAATGCCTCCCTTTCATGCACATGTTTAAATAGATTTGCAATTTGAGCATACAAGACATGGTCACCAAACCGTCCGCCCTTGGATGTAAGGGGTTTTCAAAAAATAGGATTTGAAAATAGTTTAACATGTTTGAAAACTCTACCAATTGAAGAATAATGACTAGTTTGAAGATAATATTTGAAAACTAGTGCGAAATCCTTCAAGGAATAAAATATGAATATATTTCATGAAACATGTAAGTCGCACGATGATTGACACTCAAAGTCTATAAAGCACATATAAAACTCATGAAAATAAAAATCATGAGTAAACAAGGATGATGTGAGTGTAAGAGTCATGTAATCAACAAAGTCACGGAAATAGACGATGAAGCTCAATATGAATTTAAAAGAATATGAAAATCATAAAAAATTTAATTTTCATCATAATAATTTCAATTTCAAGGCATATGTATGTTTTGTCAAAAACTAAAGGTATACATACATATCCTAAATACAAATGAGTCCACAAAGAATTTTGCATAAAAGGCAAATGACTCAAGGGTATATATGTATATCTAAAGTTTTAAACAAAACTAACATATACATGAAACTAGACATATTAAAATGAAAATATGTATAAAATAGGAAATACAAGTTAAAATGTACGAATCATCAAAACTAGGCTATATTAGTACATCTAATGGGTACAAATGAGCAATTAGGCACAAACATATAAGAATCAAATGTGGCTCATTAGTTGTACAAGTATATACATAAGTTTTAATGAAAACTACATCTAAACAATTAGTCAAAACATGAAACATAAAATAAAACATAATCAATATGATCATTATGTAAATGCACATGTTTTAGAGTTATGATATACATAATAGTTAAACTATAATAAGAACACAAAATATGGATCCATATGAACAAGGGTGTATCTCAATTATTATACATGTATGTCATAAGTCTAAATAACATGGCATTTAATAACAATCATGAAAAACTAAAACATGCTAAAAATCAATAATATGAAAGCATGTAAATTAAATGGGAGTTAGAGATAGTTACCAAAAATCATTAGGGCACATCTCTATAACTCCAAACCATGATGGTCCTACCACCAAACTCCCCTTGAAAGTGATGCATCCAAAGTGTCACCATATAGTTCGGAACGCATTCACCTTAAGGCATCAACGCATCTCACATCATGTGAGAGCCCACATCTACATCAAATAAAATAGGAGCAGCTTTTGGTACCCATACTCTATTGGGTCCATGGGGGTTAGCACCTTTCCTAACCCAAACAAATTTATTTGCAAAATTTGAATCATTTAATGTATCATAACAAAATTTTACAAGGTGGCCCTTACGTCCACAATGTGTACAAGTGTACACATGAGCATACCGAGTGTCATGTGTGTGAACATGAGAAGCATGTGTATGCCGTGTATGGTGTGCATGCATATGTGTAACTTGTTTCTTTCGAAACATGGATCCAACCATGTGTGGTTCATGACACATTGGCTCAAAGTGGAGCCCAAACAATCAACACTCTTCTTTAACATACATATATCATTTTCAATAATAGTAGAAGAGGTGGAGCATGCAATGGTACACTAGATGATGAAGTATGGTAAACATGTGAGTCAATATCATTTTTTAAAGAAAATTTTTCTTAGAAACCAAATCTAGTTCTTTTGAAATAGAAGCAAATTTGTTTTTCAAATATATGTTTTCTTTTACAACAAAATCAAGTTTTAAAGATAGAACCTCATTTTTCTTCAAAACTCATCACAATTATTTTTATTTTCAAAATTTCATTTTCTTTTAGGGCAAGGTCAAGTTTGAATTTCAATGAGTCCCTTTCAATTGAAATCTCATCCCTCTCTTGCAAAACAATATTAAGTTTCGAAAATAAATCCTTATTTTCTTCTTTCATTTTAAAAGTTTTTTTTTTCAAGAGTTGGTATTTTTCAAACAAATTTTCACAAACAATAGATAGTTCTTCATTTAAAGTATTGACATCCATATAGCCATCACCAGAAGAACTAGAACTATTATCTAGTTGAGTTTTCGAATTTACCTCAAGACAGTCATTCCCTTGGACCATGTAGCAAGCTTGTTCGGATTCATCCTTACTAGATTCATTCTCCACAATGTTTGGCGTTTGAAGCTTTGGAGAGATCAAGGTGTTTCACACTGCAAAGGCGGAATCACAATGAGAAACCATACATAAATATTTTTTGTTTAGAGTGCATCTAAGTGCCTCTAGGGCTTGTGCATTGGCCTCTATATGCTTGCTATTACCAAGATAAGATTTCTTAGTAGCGGTAAGGTAAACATGCATTCCTAGGATTTTTAGGTACATACTCATCTTAATCTTTCATACATTGATGTTAGAAACATCAAACATAGGAGGGGTCATGAAATCCATGAGTGTGTGTAAGCAAACAAGTGTGCAAATGTAAATCTAGATTAGCTAAGATCTCACTCCTAGGTGGTTAAATCTAATATCAAGAGTGTAGGCTCTGATACCAATTGAAAGTAGACCTAGAGGGTGTGAATAGGTGTATGGATAATCTAATGACAAATGATGCGGAATTAAAAACAAATTGCAACACACTTATTGTAACCAAAGAGTGTAGCCGAATTCCCGGTGAAGGGCTCTGGACTATCTCCTCTAAATTTCTCTAAATAAGAGTTGAGGTGCTATATAAAGCTCTCTTGGTTCAACACAAGTGAGGCACACAAATAATACCAAGCATATATGTATGAATGAACAATATGAAATAATACAAGGTAAATAAGGGAGAGAGTTAAGATATAGTGGATCAATCGCAAACAACAGGATATGTTTTGAGGTTCGAGTCACTGCTCTACGTTTCCGCCTTCACACAGAAGGATTTTCACTATATCGTCCACACAGGACTTCCCACACAGAGAACCTCCACTGAAGATTTGGGTAATACAAATTAGGAGTACACAACTCCTCTCTCCAACAAACACAACCTCTACACAAGAGGCAAGGCACAACAACTATCACATCTACACTTAGAGGGATGGGCACTTAGCCAAACAACAATCAACCTCACAATAGAGGGATAAGGCTCAAAGCCTAATACCATTACAATCACCTCTATACTTAGAGGGATACCAACATAATCATATACAACCTCCACAATCACCTCTACACAAGAGGGATATCAACACAAGCTCCACAATCACCTCTCACTAGAGGGATATCACAAAGTAAAGAAGGTTACAACACTTGGTGGTCTCCACAACCACAAACCAATTTTCCTCACAAAACAAGATCCTATAGATAGATAGATATGATAGCTCAAGTGTGAGAAAACAAAGAGTTTGAAAAACAAATCAAACTCTTGGGAAAACTTCTAGATGGCAATAGAAATGAAGAACAAAAATCAATTTCCAAAGACTCTATTTTTCTTTGATTTTTTCAACCCTTTAAAATAAATAAAGATAGATCTTTATAACCCAAAAACTCTTTGAAAATTTGTTGCTAAAACACTAGGAAAGATAGAAAATTTTGCTCTTGAAATTCTTGGTGAAAACAGCCAAGGAGGGGTGATTGAAACGGGAAAATAATAAAGAAATAGTTAAAGTTAGAAAGTCTTAGCCTCGTCTCAATGTAACCGTGTAGTAAGGGCTAGACGGGTCGATCCACAGGAAAGGATGCGATGGAAGCTTTTCGGAACGATTTTCTCTAAAGTTAGCTTAGGATTGTAAAAAATAGATTTAAATAGAAAGAATAAGTATAGCCAACTAATCATCTACCACAACCAAACACTAGTCTATCAAGAATAAATATCATGTTGAACCTATAAAGATTAACACTAGATTATTGCTTCAAATCCAAGAAAGAAAAGTAAGAAAGAGATTAAATCCTGTTGGCAGTACACTAGATAAAACTAAGCATTGGTTTATCAAAGTCCCAAAGTATAATTTAAGAAAAGCAGTCTTAACTTAATGTTAAACCATCAATGCACCTAAGTATAAACCAAGAATAATTATTAAAAAGTATACCCTAAACCTAGTTTAACTCAATTCATGACTAGTCTTCAAGAATTATTTACTTACCCTAGGGTTTTTAACATGCATAGAGTTCAATCAACTTATCTTCATAGATCTAGGTTTTAATTAGTGGAGAGATTAGTAAGCTACTAAGGAATTAGTTACACATAATTATAGTGGAATTTAGTATGGTATTTAAAGATTGCATAAAATAGATGAAACTAAAATAAAAGAAACAAATTAAAAAAGGCAAAGAGATTGAAAGAAAAAATATGACCTTTTATTAAGTTTGTCACCAACTCAGTACAAAGTCTTCTCCTTTCTTCAACTCTTCTTCAAAGTAAAAAGAACTAGAAAGATACAAATAAATTTGGAAAGAAAGAGGATCTAAAGAAACCCTAGACTTGAGCTTCTGAGAGCCGCCCTTCCTCTGTTGCTCTGCAGGGTATTTATAAGAGAAAACCAGAGGGATAAGAAGCGTATGAAGATAGGAGGAGCAAAAATTTCTGAATTTGAATTCTCCTCTTATCTCCAAACTTGTTTTGACTTATCCGTAAAAATTCAATTCTGACCTGCAACTTGTTATCATGTTGGTCGTTGAATATGGCTTATCCGACGGCTGAATTGGAAAGTGTGATCAACATAAGAGTTTTAGTCCTTCAAGTCTTCTTTTTGGAGCATCTTGAATCATCAAATTTGAGTTTCAATAGAGAAAGTTATGATTGAAATACTAAAGAGTGTTCAGTCTGAAACCGAATTAAATTCAGATTTTCTCTCTTTATCTTCATCTTGTGGTGCAAACAACTTGGTTTAAATAGAAGTCCATATCTTTCTTTAATTAGGATGATGATTCATCTTGTTCTATCTTTCTCCTCCTCTAGATTTGAATAGCAATTAGGAGTCCCACTTTATCCTTCTCCTCCTCCCCTAGATTTTAAATTAATAATTTAAAATTCAAGTTTAGATTAGGTTAGATAAGATAGAAGCTTCTAAATTACTAAAATAAATCATGCATGTGGGCATGTGGGCTTCAATTGGGCTTCATTTATTTATTCTTTAATTACTCAAGGCCTGCACAACACTAAACAATAAAACGTTACGTAGCAGTGCTCTATAAAAGAATAAGTAGGGAAATATGATGATAAATATGATGATAAATATGCAATTTTGACTACCTATCAAGGGGGCTATTTATAACCCTCCAAAAATTTGCTCGTTGGCAGCCAGGAAAGGTCAGAAATGACCTTCCAGTCGACCGCCCGGTCGACCGCCAACTGTCATTTATGACCGTTGAGCCACCGGTCGACCGCCCGATCGACCGGGACTGGATACAGAGAGCAGCAGCTCTCTGCCGGTCGACCGCCTGGTCGACCGGGGCCATTTCCACAGAGTAGAGCTCTCTGGACGGTCGAACCCGGTCGACTGACCTACCAGCCCAACTGTCGTGCACGTTTGTGCACGTCGGTCGACTGGACCGGTCGACCGACTGACTTCCGCAGCGGTGACCGGCCGGTCGACCGGCGGAAGACCAGGTTCAATTTTTAAGGGATTAAAAACTTGTCTTTTAAACATCAAATAAATCCCATAAAATCATATTAAATTCACAAAATAAGTTCTTATTAGATCTTTGAAATACAAATATGTGTGACTAAAATGCAACACATATTATAAACTATTTGAACCATTTTTGTGATATGAAAATTAGGCTTTAAACAAAAATCGGTATTTTCCAAAACTTGAATTTTTGAAATGGAAAACCGTTTTCTCCAAAACTCATGTAAATACAAAAACATGATATTGAAACATCTTTGAAGCATATTGTATATGGATAGAATCTAATATACATAAAGGATATTATATCTATGTTTTTGACATGAAAAACAAAAATTGGTTAAACTGAAAGCCAAAACCAATAAACTTTAAACTTGTGTGTGTATGTGAACTTGAGCATATCAACACTATCTATCTTTACACAAGATCTAAACATACTAAACACAAACCGAAGTCTTCTTATAGAACTCCTTCTCCAAGTCGACTCGATCCAAACGCGATCCAACGAGCTTGACTCCAACCGAGTACTAGATGCGATCTTGACGCTCGAGCTCTTGAATCAACATATGAAAGCTCCAAAACTCCTTTGTTGAAGCTAATCACCTACTAATATCTTGATCAAATATCTGAAACTAAATATCACAAGATTATTAGTAAACTATAACTACATGAGTTAATCATCATCAAAACTAGAGTGATGGGCCTCTGGGTCAACAAGAATGACCTTTTTCGATGTCTTCGATGAGACTGTCGGGATGGTGAGGATGAGCGTTGGTAGGCCCCGCGCCCCTAGCAGCTGTTGACTTGCCTTTTAAAGTGGTGACAGTGGCAGCCTGGGATGCACTTTTTCTTTGTGGGGCCATTTTCGTTTGATGAGGCTTTTTTTAGGAAGGGTTTGGAAAAAGGAGAAGAGATCTTGAGTGTAGATTTAAGAGGTCTCAACGAAAGCACCAAAATATTTTGGAGGAAAATTCTCCGTGAATTTCTCCACACCACGAATTGTAAAGAATAGACAGGTGAAAGCAATCACAAACAACAAACACTTTACGTGGAAAACTCAAAAATGAAAAAACTACGAGAGGGAGAGAATTCTCTATAATATCAGAGGATTACAATGAATTCTGCAGAGATGTTACGATTACAATCTTTGGGGTTTGATGTGGTAACCAGAAGCCCCCTCCTTGATGGAGATCCAGGTGTATTAATACCTGCATGAGCTGTCATTGTGGGTGCGTAGATTTTGGATCTACATAACTGCATGATTTGCGCGTTATGATTTCTTTGTAACCTCCCAGATCGCGTTGCTCAATTATTGGGATTGCCATGCAGAGGTATCCGCCACTATCCATAACACTCCGCTTTGAGATAGGGGCGTTATAATGTTTAGATATGGAGATGATCTGATGGCATAGCTGGATCAGCGAATCGCAGGGATCGTGCTGTCCAGCTATAAACAACGCAGGAGTAGCAGGCTTTGGAGAGTCTTCGTATTGGAGCCTTGGGTGGCTCTGGGAAGGATCTTTGTACCGATTATTGGCGTCCCGGAGAGTCGCACATCTCCAGTTGAGTAGTGAACCCGGGTGAGTGACGTCTGACCATATGTGGGCTCAGGATGAGGCCTGAGGCTTTCTTTTTGGGCCCATGTTAGGCTTGTATGTGAGCTGGGTCTATTGGCAGAGAAGCGATGCCCCCAGGAGGTAAGACACGTGTTGCGATCTTGATGAAGGCCAAAATCGGACCACTACACCTACGTTGTTGGATTAGTGAGTCAGTTTATGCACAAGCTTAGAGAGATTCATTGGAAGGCTACCTTGAGAATTCTAGCATGCATTAAATGGTGTCCAAGTATAAGGCTGTTGGATAAAAAGTATGGATATTTACAGATTGAAGCTTTTTCAGATTCGAATTATGTAGGAGATAAAAAAAGATAGAAAGTCTACTTCTGGTTATTGTACTTGTATTGGAGGCAATTTGATTACTTGGAATAAGAAGCAGAATGTTGTGTCGAATCAGAGTATGGAGTTTTGACTCATTCAACTTGTAAGATGATGTGGCTGAATTCTCTGATGTGGGAACTTGGTTTTAGTGTGGATAGTCCGATGTCTGTACCATGACAACTAGGTTGCGTTTACATAACTAGCAATTCTGTCTTTCATGAGAGGACCAAGCATATAGAGGTGGATTGTTGTTTTGTTCGTGATGCGGTCTCTTGAAAGCTGATTTGTACTTTATTCACTTCGTCTTTTGAGGAGGTCGCAGATGTGTTTACAAAATCTGTTCTTCCTAGAATTCTCGTACTTATGTAACAAGCTAGGCATGATAGATATCTATGCTCCAACTTAAGGTAGAGTGTTAAACACTTGATTAGTTAGTTTCCTATTAAGAGTTTTTATTCTGGCCTTTATTTTATGAGGAGTTTCTATAATTTTAGAATTCCTACTAAGATTATGAGTTGTATTTGTAATTGCTTAATAATAATAAAATTGAGGGAGAAATTATTAACTTTCTCGAATCTTTTTCTTCTCAAATTTTGATATTTCCCTTTGAATCAAACCCAATATTAAATACTTGTTTCCCTATCCATGATCTAGTGTAGAAATTATTTGTAAAAAACAACAAAGATATGTTGACTGAGTAATTAATGAGAAATTCATAATAATTAGAGCAGTTTCAGGGGTTTACTTTGAAGAAGAACTCTTTTCTTCTCTCTTCCCTTTCTCACTCACTCTCTTCTTCTCTTATTTTCCTCTCTTCTAGGTAGAGCTCAAGTGTGAGTTTGCTGGTTTAAGTTGGAGAAATGGTTAGGAGAGGAGGGGAGAGTGCGTTATATATTCACCTCATCCATGGAGACACATGTCTTCTCTCTCTCTCTCTCTCTCTCTCTCTCTCTCTCTCTCTCTCTACACTCATGGGACAAGTGCCCTTGTTTTATTTAATTAAATTTATCATCCAAAGAGATGAACGAGCCATGTTAAAGTTTGCATCTCCCTCCCCAACATTTTAATTTTTACCAGGTAGGACCCAAAAGTTTCATAATGTAATTTATTAATTTAGTAGGTGTATTAGTTTAAGAAAACACAGTGTTCTACACATAATATTCAATTCAAGAGAAAAACTGAAGGGGAAGATCTACACCACAATATTCAATTTATAAATTTTTTTTGAATATGAAGAACTCCCCAAAGAAGAAGAAGAAGAAGTTAGTAACTAAACAGAATCAGTCCCACATTAATTACTAGTCTAATTCTGAATGCAGCCTAGCAGTATTAATCTAGTATCAATTCTCAATTCAACAACAAAGTCATTCAAGAACAATTCTTTCAATCCAACACTGGATACTCAGTTCAATTCAAAATTTTAATTTAGTAAATTCCAATCAACACTCAATAACTCTATATTCAATCCAATATCCAAATTCAGTCCAATAAAATACTAATTCAGTCCATCAACACTCAATGTTGAGTTGCCTTTCACTGGCCCAATCGAGAGAGGGAAAAGCCGCTTGCTGACTTGTTGTGCAGTGTGCACTGAGCTTCTGTCGAGAGAGGAGAGGGATGAGGGAGACTACTTGCTGAAATTTTAAAAAAAATGACGCTTCAGTTCTATGAAAAAGGAAAGAAAAATCTCATAAAGAATACCTGAAACAATGAAGAATGTTGCTTGCCGTCGACCTCTGCTTGTTGCCACTTGCGAAGCCTCATCGTTAACTTAAGAGGTCTCGTTGCTCAAGAAGGCCAACTGGTCGCACGAGAAGCCTCCCTGCTGCTGGGGACAAGCTTCTTCATCACTGGATATTAGTTCTTGTCACTCAAAAAGGGTCCTTCAGGAGGCTCGCTAAACTTAGAGGAGGCTCGCCAGAGTCGGTCAGACTGGGAAGGAGGCTTGTCGGACTGCGGAGGAATCTCTCTACAATTGCGGTGTCATCATTGCTGAAGGAGGAAAGGACGAGAGCCCTAATCCCACTCCTCGAAGCTACAAAGAGTAGGTTTGGGTTTCCGGTTAACGGGTTCAAACAAAGGAAATAAAAACTAAAACTCTATAAACAATTTAGTTGATAACTCAGGTTGACATGATATATGTCATAGATAGCATGACAAAAATGATTTCCGAGTTGGAAATGTCCAAGTCGTGGCACCCATTCCAAAAAATGAGATGTTGGTCGACATTCTGATATTATAGCTGCCATTTAGAAACACGGGCTAGATAGCAAATGCGAGTGTCACATGACCATCTAAATCAGTGAGCCAGAATCTTCTCGATAATCAGTTTATATGCTAAATCCAGGTGTACCTTACTATTAAAACCCGAGTGGTAATGGGAAGATAACTGGTGTCAAATTTCAGTAGAATAATGCAAGCAATGGTGATATTTCTGAATGTGTATACGAGATAAAATGACTTGCAGGTTAGGCGCATATTAAACAAATGGAACTATAGGAAGTTATACTAAGAACAATACAATAGTCCTACATGTATCCCTATACCTATACGCATAAAATCCCAGACTTCACCATCTTCTCAAGAGAGGATAAAAAAGAACACGCTGTATGGTTAACTACCTAGTGTAAGGGGCAACAACCAAGGTTTATGGTGAGATCGTTCAATAATTCATTGACCATGTACAACCTTTTAGTAGAATGTGTTGTGTCCTATTACATCATTAACTTGGCCAATGCTAGAACTTTTTCATAATTGGTTATTTCATAGCTCGAGCACAGGTCATGTGCAACTTGGGTAAAATCCCACCAAATCCATCTCACATTTTAAATTGTGAGATTTGTTAGAGAGTTTGTATATATTGGAAGGCGGGGCTATGTATAATTGAAATTTTGAAAACAACTGTGACATCTATTTTATTGCCTCTCTTAAATCCTACATTATATAGCTTTGCCCCTCTAGATCAATATTTGACATGTATTCATGTTATCATCTTGCACCCATCACATAGATCAGGGGCAAACTACGCCTTCTCATACTAAAGAGACTAAACCTACAACATGTCACACGCTATATGAGTTATATCATTATACCCAGTCTTAACATTGAATCAACAACATCAATCTTTTTCTTACTTCTCGATATCACTAGATTAGTAGTAACAAAAGTATGGTATCCACTAATAGAATGTCTATCAAGCATTTTGCTTGCCCAATAAGCATTAGAATAACGAGTGCATCAAGATGAGTAAAAGGCATGATACAAGCTTTTACAAAGAGCACCTTAGAGATACCGCAGGATACAACATGCTACACTCCAATGAAGCTAATCTGGAGTCTACATGTATTGACTCAATATTCTCACAACAAAAATGTAACCAATATTTGGCATTGGAGTCAGTAGAATCAGCCAGAGTCCTCCATTTACCTACAGGAACTGCACAACCTAACCTGCTTTCCTAGCCAATAGACACAAAATGCTGTTCAAACAAGCATTATTTATCATATAAGATTTCATACATAAAGTCTCCATGTTACATATTTAAATATTACACATTTATACTCAGAGTTTCATCACACTCATATTAACATAACTACATACTTTAAACTATTTTTACTATTTAGGATTGGACTCGATCTCTAATGTTAGAACTTGCTCACAAAGTCTTCCAAAGTAGTTCTCTCGTCCCTAGTAAGCAGAGAATTCTACTAAGCAGTTGCCATTTTAAAATAATATAAAATAAAGCATCATGATTAATAATAACAAATAAGAACTTCCCATAATCCATGAGCAGTGAGCAGCAAAAGATCAAGATTACACAAATATGACAATCATGCAATAAATTGTGCACGTAGAAAATTAGGTGAGATCATGGTTCAAGTTCAATGAGTCGACACTTTATCCTACGGTTGACATATGATAACCACTGCACTGTCCGCCCGCGGCTAGGAACATTTGGCCAAAACACTGCATAACTGTCTTCCCAGAAGACTTCCACAATATTAGCGTGACTTGCTTAATTTCAGTGGTATATTAATATTCTTGATCTAATCCAAATAATTTTAATGCAAATGAAATGTATACAATCATGGGTCTAATCAAAATTACCGAATAATAACATCAGCGCCATACTTGCGTAAGAAAACTTCCAACAACTCAAATTCAAATATCAGCCCATGTGCGTGTACATCTCAAATCAACACGAACAATACTAGCCATATCCATATGATATTAGAATCAATTCTAGCATTAATCTTTTATAATATCCATTATTTCATAAGAGTAATGGCATAAATATTATAAAGCATTGACATATGCAATATATAACTCAATTTATAAAACCATAACTAAAAGTAATTTGAAATATCGTAACATTCAAAGCATAAATCTCCTACTTGCAATCACTTCGGAATGTCAAAAGTCCTCTCGATAGCTCTAGGAAAGTCGCCTCCATACTCCAAACAATCTTCTAAAAGCAAACACAAACCATAAGTGATAACACTTTAATTATAAATATCTCATCTTTACAACACAAATTCTAACCCACATCCATGTTATTTTAGTGTGGTTACCCTTAAAACATGATCATAATATCTACTTGTATTTTTAGTAATTTTCTAGATTTTCTACAAATTATTATAATGCATTTAAGAGCTTGCAGGGTCTGTTTTCTAATTTTTACAAGGAAGCAGGGGTTATCTATAATGTTTTAGGGTTATATAAGTAAAATATTTAGCTATAAGGGGCCAAAATTAATTTTTCCCCTTGTTCATCGCGTTGTGATTGCTGCTATGCTCAAACTTATTTTTAAGTGGATTTAGGATAGTGCAGGGGGCTTCCCGTGGATCCCCGAGAATCGCTGGCAGCGAGCCCTCGCATGAAAAACTTTTGTTTTCTTTCTCAGTCGAACCCATTGTTGAATCCTGGTTCCTAATCCATTATTTTATGTGAAAACAATTTATGAACAGAAAATTCTCATGGACCAAGTTTTGGTGAGCAATTTATCACAAATTAAAGAAATCTAGGGATTTACCTACAAGAAGACTCCTATTTTTCTCTCTCCTCTATTTCTTCTTCTTTCCTTCTCTTTTTGTTTCCGCTAAGATGTAATTTGGGTTTGGTTCGTGAAAATGAATAGGAGAGAAGAATGAATGTGGTTATATGCTCATTCATTAAAGGGGACACATGTACCTCATTCTCTTCCCTTTGGACACATCATGGGGCATGTGTCCCATTTTAGATAAGTTAATTTCTCATCCAATCTTTTTTTGAAGGATAAATTATTTCATTAGTTAAAGCATTTCTCATTAAATCCATACAGGCAGTAGGTGCATCTGTCAAACCAAACCAAGAATTCGTAGTGTTCATATCTTGTCCGAAATGTTGTTTTAGATTTATCTTCTTAATCTTGAGTTGATGGTAACTTGACTTAAGATTAATCTTGGAAAATACTAGGCACCCTGCAGTTGATCGAATATGTCACTTATCCGAGGTAACATGTACTTGTTCTTTATTGTGACCTTATTCAACTCTTGATACTTAATACAGTCTCATGCTACTATCTTTCTTCTTTACTGCAATGGGTAATTTCCTATGAAATTTATCCACGCATCGAGATTATGGAGATGGGTCAAACGAATCACAAAAAAAATCTAGCGCAAATACAAAGAATTACGTGAAAAACGGAATGGGAAAAACCAAGGGAGACAGGTTTCACTATAATAATGGCGATTACAAATGGGATTCTCTAGTGTGCTAGGGTTTCTGGGCTCAATTGACCGTTCTTTTGCATGTTGGAAGGGATCTATTATTTATACAGGTATGTCTGTTATATAAGGTTGCAGAGTCCAACTCTATTTAAACATTTAACCGCTTATCTCATAGGCGATTAGAGCTGAACATCCTGGTTTGAATTAGTTAAGCGAAAGTTCATCTTTATCTGATTGTCTGCGTCCAGCTATAAATGTGTTTGATTCTTTCTCGAGCTGTAACTGTTGAGTTTAAATAGAGATTTGCTTAGAGATAGGGATACTCGTAACTGATTTTGTCTTTCTTCTAACCACCTGAGCTGCTTGGAGTTTGAATTGAACGAGACCTCCCGCTTGAAAGTTCTGAAAATGGCCACGTGTCGCACGCCTGCTAGGCGCTGGATGGACACGTGTGATCTCGAGGAGGCTGGAAACTGACCATTACAGATGTCCCCCCTGCTTCCCTCTCTGGAGGAGGTCAGGAGTATTCTCTCGGGAGCTATGAATTCCCGGGAACTCTGCGAGATAGAAAGGGGAGCAGATAGAAAAGGGAACTTTGGGCCTGGACTCGGGTGATTGCTGTCGCTTTGGTTTTTGTTTTGGAGCAGCATGTCTCTAGAGGCTGGCAGAGCCTTAAATACGTGTCCCATCCATAGTCGTGTCAGTCCATTAGCTGTCAATTTTCGAGGAGTCAAGGCATTTGAGGAAGGTGCGGCGTATCCGGCGCGATCCGAACCGTCATTACACGTGTAGGTTGCTGATCGAGTGGCTCTTCGTCTTCTTTGAGGATTAGAATTTTGAGCGGTTGACGCCTAGGCTTTTTTCCCCTCTATAAATAGGGTGGAACTCTGCTGGGTAGATCTGAGTTGTTTCTTGAAACTTCCTTGCTTCTGAGATTCTGCATTGTTCTGTGGGCAGTGAAGTCTCTTTCCTTCTTCGTTCGGTGGAGGAAGAAGATGGAGAGGATGGCGATGGTTTTTGCGCTTCTGACATCCAAGAGTCCGTTTGTCGAGGAGTTTCAGTTCTCGCGATGGGCTTGTCAAGAAGTTTCGGCTCGCGTGATGAGGCCCGACTATCAGGAAGGACAGGAAATTCTAACTTCTGCTTGGTCTGCACATCTGGAATCTGGCCAGAACAGACCGAGCAGGGGTAGGGATTTGACCCCTCTTTCTTTCCTTACAGTGAATATAGAGCAGGGAGCATGAGGGTACTCGATGACGGTTCCGATCTTTGGGGTCGTCTGTTGCACTTTTATGGGATGCCATTGCCTTGCCTGCCAACACTCCTAAGTTCATCTTCAGAGTTACGGTTTTGGCATCGATATCCTTCTCGCCTTGCATGCTTCAGTCTGCAGTTCGAGGCGTGATCTCTCTTGCTGATGTCTTCCTGGGAGTTCTCGGCGCCCTTCCCCTTCCGGCGGCCTAGTGGATTGTTTGTTTAGGAGTCGTCTCCTGGGCGTTGTCGGGGACGTCACCAAGGGCGTGTCTGTTTTTTCTCTCAGGAAGAACACATGTAACAGATCTTGTATTGCTCTTGTTAGATGTAACAACGTTTGTATGTGGATGAATGTAATCGAAAAAACTCTATAATAAAGCATAGAATTTTGAATGGAAGTGTATTATTTAGATCTTGCCTTGTTTGTGATGGTGACTGACTTGTTGCATCTGCTCGGGGAGCTGTTTTGGTTTCGAAGTATTTGGAATGCTTTGACATATAGTTCTTGAGTGGGGTTTGTTCCACAATGGTGCCTGCGAATCTTACTTGAGGGGAAAACCCCCATCTTCGGAGTTGTCTTGTCATGGTAATCGTTGGGCTTTATTCTCGAGATAGGCTGCTGACTCACTCGGACGGACATCAGAGTAAGTCCCATTATTGGCTGACTCTGAGCATCCAACGTGAGTGAGCCTCATTCTTTCAGGAGGCTCCCCAAAGGGTAGCCGTCAGGGTGAAGACCCGTGTAGGCTGTTGACCTGCTCGGGCGGCCATCAGGGAATACCCCACCCGTCAGGGAGAGTACATGATACTCGGGGCAGATATTAGAGTTTGGTGGAACGCAATTAAGATAGCAGAAAATGATTTTTTTCATTGAATGTTACATGACCTACATATAGTATCACTTCAAGTGAAACAAGTTCCATTGCTTCTTGAGTTGGTTCTCGTCCTGATCGGCCAAGGTGTACGATCCGCCAGTTGGGTCCCAGCTTTCCTTGATCCCTCTGCCGCGTGGTCTGAATAACGCGCTTCAGGACTAGGTCTCCGACTTGGAATTTCCGAGACTTCACCTTCTTGTTTGAATTAGTTAAGCGAAAGTTTATCTTTATCTAGTTGTCTGCGTCCACATCTAGTGGTTAATCCTTTCTCGAGCTGTAACTGCCGAGTTCAAATAGAAATTTGGCTTAGAGATAGGGATACTCGTAACTGATTTTATCTCTTTCTTCTAACTATCTGAATTGCTCGGATTTTGAATTGAATGATGCCTCCCGCTCGGAGGTTCTGGAAGCGGCCACGTGTTGCGCGCTTACTTGATGTGCTGGATGGACACGTGGCGTGATCTCAAGGAGGTCGGAAACTGACCACTACATTTACGAACCCGGAGCTCCCCAAGGAGAGATGCTAAGTCTTATAAGTTCTTTCTCTAACAAATCATGTATTTGGACCTTCAATTCCTCAAGTTCTGCTAGAGCCATTCTATAAAGGGTTTTAGATATTCTAGTTATACCAGGTACTAAGTCTATAGTAAAACTCAACTTCTCTGTCGAGTGGTAATCTCGGTAATTCCTTGACAAATACCTCAGGATAACTGGATATCTTTAAGTTCTAATTCTTCCTTCTGAGTGTCAATCACATAGACCAAATATCCTTGACAACCATTCCGAAGGAGTTTGTCAGTTTGTGTTGCTAATATGATAGGACAATATGATTCACAACTTCCCTCAAAACTAATTTCTTGTTGTTCTGGAATATGAAGCATTATTTGCTTTTTGTAGCAATCAATTGACACATTGCCAATCAATCCATCCCAAGGATCACATAAAGTCGGGCATATCTAGAAGGATCAAGTCTGCTAACTGATCCATCACTCAGTTTCAAGCATTATGCTATTGAAACCCTTCCCTCTTAGAAGGTCCTCCAAGTGACTGATGACCAAAGATACTCTGTGGTTGCTTCCTTCATTGTAGCTCCTTGCCTATAGCGAAATCCGGATTCTCTCTGTGGAAAAAGCTCTCTCGATCAAATTTCTAGAACATTTTGTCAAAAATCCATCCAGATGACCTTGAAGGTTGGGCCTTAGACCCTTTTGGAACATCATCACCTTTTGACGCTCATTTGACACTATATGAGGTGTGAACCTACGGTGTGCAGTAAATTTGGCGTGATAGTAGACAACTGTCATACTTGTTTTAATCCCATGACTTGCATCTCCTTTTCTTGCTTAGCAAGACTGAGAAATACTCCTGATAGAAAAGACTTCCAAATTTCTCCCAACTCACCTCACTAGTGAGCTGCATCACCTTCCACTAGTGAGCTGCGTCTTCTTAGAGCATAAATGCAACAAACAAGACCTTCTGTTTTCCTGAGCACTCTAGCACTTCAAATATCCTCCATTTGTTCTATTCATGCTTCTGTGGTCATGGGATCAAAATCACTTTTGAAGGCAGGCATTTTTTCTCAAACCTTTCATAATCATAACCTTCCACCCTATCTTTCCTGGAGGATGCATCACTTTCACCATTTCTTTTCTCGCATATTGCCTTGACTAATTCTTTTGTGGCTTGGGTTTTTCGTTCTAATAGAGCCGTTTGCAAATGAGCCAACTATTTTAACATTTGCAAGCCTTCGATGGGGGACTAGGAGGATTAGTGTATTGTCCTCCTCCCGCAAATTGTTCAGGTTCAACATTCTCCTGATTTACTGTTGCTATACCTACCCTCGATCTAGTGCGTCTTACCATGCTATCCATAAACGTTAGCGTCGTGCGGCCACCTCTTGCACCACCCCGGGTCCTAACACGTCTCCTGGTAGGCTATGAACTCTAGGTCGTGCACTCTCTACCCTTACACTCTGCCTAGTAGTCATGCAAGAAGCGACGACACTCGACCCTCTCTTGAGACCAGCCATCACAACCTATAATGACCAATATAGCAATGTTTTAGAATCCTCGAATAGGCCATAACATTAATTATATAGTAAGGATTACATGTAATAAACACACATCAAACATATTATATAAGTGATACGCCATATATATCTACCCATAACCCCACAATTCCTAAGACAATGTCTAAGGCTAGAAAATCTAAATCTATGCTCTGATACCAACTCAACTGTAATGTCCAAAATCAATATTAGGCATTGGAGTAAGTACAACCGGCCATAGTCCTCTGTTTCCCTAAAGCAAACTGGAAAGCCCAACCATCTTTCCCAGCCCATAGAGACAAAATGCTATTCATACAAGCGATAATTATCATATAAGATTAGATTTCATACATAAAGTCAACATGTCACATATTTAAATATTACACAATTCATACTCAGAGTTTCATCACACTTACACTAACATAACATACACAATTTAAACTATTTCTACTATTTATGTTAACTCTGGACTTGATCTCTAACGTTAGGACTTGCTCACGAAGTATGTCAAAGTACTTTTCCCCATGCTTGAACGAAACTGGTTCTAAGTAATGGGAGTAAGCAAAAAATTACATTAAATAATTACCATTTTAAAGCAATAAAATAAAGCATCATGATTAATAACAACAAATAAGATTTTCTCATTATCCATGAGCAGCAAAAAAATTAACAAGATTACACAAATATGACAATCATGCAATGAATTGTGCATGTAGGAAATTAGGCAAGATCACAGCTCAATGGTCAACACCTTACCCACGATCGACATATGGTAACTACTGCATTATCCTACACCTGGAACATTTAGTCAAAATATTGCACAACTATCTTCCAGGAAGATTTTCATGATATAGCATGACTTGCTTAATTTCACTGGTATACCAATATTCTTGACCTAATCCAAACAATTTGAATGCAAGTGAAATGTACACAGTAATGGGCCTAATCAAAATTATCAAATAATAACATTAGCGCCATACACGCGTAATAACATTCATAACAACTCAAATTCAAACATCGGCTCATGTGTGTACATCTCAAATAAACACGAACAACACAAACTATTTCCATATGATATTAGAATGAATTCTAGCAAAGCAACACTAGAAATATGCTAAGAAAAACTTTGTACAATATTCATTATTTTCGTAAGAGTGATGGCAAAAAAATTATAAAGCAATAAGACATATGAAGTATCTAACTCAATTTATAAAACCATAACTAAAAGTAATTTGAAATATTGTAACCTACAAAGCATAAATCTCCTACTTACAATCACTTCGGGATGTCAAAAGTCCTCTCGGTAGTTCTAGAAAAGTCGCCTCTATACTCCACACAATCTCCTAAAAGCAAACAATAATCATAAGTGATAACACTTTAATTATAAATATCTCACCGTTACAACATGAATTTTAACCCATGTCCATGTTATTTTAGTTGGTTACCCTTAAAACATGATCATAATATCTACTAGTATTTTTAGTAATTTTTTTAGATTGTCTACAAATTATTATAATGCATTTAAGAGCTTGTAGGGTATGTTTTTTAATTTCTACAAGGAATATCTGTAATTTACAAGGGGCATATAAGTAAATATTTTAGCCATAAGGGGCCAAAATTAATTTTCCTTCATTGGGCTGCTAATCTTGTTGCCATCCCCTTGCACAGGTCGACGATGGCCGGCCTGATCGCGACCGCTTGGATCGCTGGTGGCGAGCCCTCACCGTTAAAATATTTTCTTTTCTTTTTACACTCAAATCTATTGTTGAATCCTAGTTCCTAAACATAGAAAATTCTCGTGGATCAAGTTTGATGAGCAATTTATCACTAATTAAAGAAATCTTGGGATTTACCTTCATGAACAATCCTCTTTTTCTCTCCAATTTTCTTTTCCTTTTCTTTCCTCTCTCTCTTTGCTTCTGCTGAGATGTAACTTGAGTTTAATTTCGGAAAATGAATCGGAGAGAAGAAGGAAGTGGTTATATGTTCGTTCATCGAAGGGGACACATCTCCCTCTCTTTTTTCCCTTTGGAACCCCACGGGGCATGTGTCCCATTGTAGACAAGTTAATTTTTCATCCAATCTTATGAAGGCACACATATGCACATTTTACATGTGTCTCCTCAACAATTCACATTTTACAAAGTAACATTCATAATGTAATATATTATTAGTAGCTATACTAGTTAATAAAACATGAGGTTTCTACAAAAAGAAATGTTAATGATAGGCCTAGTAACCATGAAGTAAATGAGTTTCCCAATGAGCCTATGATAACGATCCAGACCATCAAGAGCATTCAAAATTTTGGTCAAACCGAGTAGTAAGATCCATTAGAGTACTAATAGGATTAGATCCTAATAAACTCATTTCTTCTAGTAGATCAGTGAATACTTTCTTTGAGACACGGAAAGTCTTTAGAAGATCCACTAACCTCTATCCAAGAAAGTATCACAATGAACCAAGGTCCTTCACATGAAAGTGAGATCTCAAATATGAATTACGATGAATAAAACATTGTTGATCATCTCTGATGATATCAACATAGATATGGTGAATGAAAATCGGCTTATCGTGGATTGGACCCATCACAAGTGATTTGAGGTAACTCACACATGAAAGAACATCTTTCAGATTAGGAGCATCGGTATGGTGCTAGTCTAAGACCATCGGGCGTTAGCATCAGTAGGTGAAAAATATTAAGGACCGTGTAGTAGAAGCGTGGACTAGCACGGGGAACTGCTAGTGTGATGGTGGACTTGAACGGGGAAACTTCTAGCGTAGTGGTAGCATAGAGAACTGCTAGTGGATGTAGGGACTAACACAGTGAGCTGCTAGTGTGATGATGTACGTGTGTGCTCTCAGGATTAAGAAAGCGATCCCCTTCTCCTTGGAGTAGAAAGATCATATATACCTGACAGGGATGCCAATGTGGAGATGGGCTTGACGGGCTGCTATAACTGCACGATCTGCATGTGTTGGATTTATTGTAACAGCTGTGATTGCTAGCACTGGTTGGTTGAGATTGCAAGTCGGGGAATCCATCACTGTCCATAACTGCCCGTGTTGAAAGGGGACATTACATGTTATGAACGTGGGAAGGATGGAGCTGCGTAACAAATGGCGAAGATCTCGGATGACTGATGTTTGAGGCTTTTGACTTGGGGTCGGAGATTTTTGGAACGAGAAAGACCTTGGGAAGGGATGTAAACAGGGATATAACGGGATATCCTGCATTACTCTTGTTAGATACAATGCAATAAATATAATAAATGTCATTGAAATTAAGGTGGTTTATGTTAGGATCTTACCCCGTTCTGATCTGGTTCGTCATACCTCTCCGGAGCGCTCGCTTTCTTTCTTCGATAAGATTGATTGGTTGTGGAGTATCTTAGTGAATTGCGGTGTTCTCCGAGCGGGGTAATCCCCATCACGGTACCTGCAAACTTCAGGGAGGCTCTGAGAGGGGGAAATCTCTGCAGCATAATAGGGACTCTGAGTGGGAGACACTCCTACATCGGAGGGTTTTGACTGCCCGGAGGCTAATCGAGAGGGGGCTCATAGGCTGGTGCTTGCGTGCCACCTCTGAGTCAGGGACACTACCATAACGGGACGTATAAGCCTCAGGGACTGACGGGGGACCTTCCCATCAGCATGACAGGGACTTCGAGCGGGAGACATTCCTATAGCGAAGGGTTTCGACTGCTCGTGGGCTAATCGAGAGGGAGCCCATAGGATGGTACGTTGCCATCTCCGAGTGGGGGACACTCCCATAATGGGACGTACAAGCGTCAGGGACTGACCCATCAGCGTGGCAGAGACTCCGACGGGGAACCTCGCACACCATGGAAGGTTTTGACTACCTGTAGGCTAATCAAGAGGGCGGTCGTAGGCTGATGCTTACGTTAACGTCTTTGAGTGGGGACACTCCCACAACGGAATGTACAAGCGTTAGGGACTGATGGGGGACACTCCTATCAGCGGGGTGACACGAAAACAGTTAGGAAAAAACACATTTTTATTTCATGATATAAAGTAAAATACATGGGCTTAAAAAGAAATAAATGGTGTGTGGTTAAGGTACTTCCCTGTTCTTGTTGGAGGAATCAAGCCACTCAATCGTTTTGTACTGAGTGATTGCATGCTGCGGTTGGGTAGGAGGCGGAGCGCTTGGCTATCTTGCACTGGCGGCTGCCCCGGGGGTGAGGACGTACTCTTTGAGGTAGCCTTGGCGGACTAGTTCTTTTAGGTACCACCAGAGGCTTCTGCAGTAGACGAACTTGTGTCCCTTGCTTGGAAGAAACAATACTCTTTTGCTCCAGGGAGTGCGTGATCGTATTGAATTGGCTGCGGGCGTCTCACCCGCGGTTGGTCCGTGATGGCATTGAAGATGTCATTGATGGGGTGCTTCAGCGGGGTGAAGTGTTGTTCCGCTTTGAAGGCTCAGAGTGGATTCAGAGATAATAAGAACACCTGCTTTTTGAAGACATGTTGCCCCTGATTCTGGTTGTTGGTATGGGTCGGAGTTTCGAGCGTGAGTTCATCTTCTCCCCATCGTTGCGGCACTTGAGAGAGTGGTAGACGAAGCTCTCCAATTGGATGTAGCGCTGAGCTCGGGACATGACTTCACTCATCCGAGTGACGTTATGCTTCAGCAGGTGCTTGTATAGGGGTGAGATCTGCAACCCGTTGCTGAATGCGAGTGCATAGACATTCTCATCACAGTTGGAAACTTTGACGAGCTAGCTCTGGAAGTAGCCGATGTAGATTTGAAGCTGTCACCCTGCCGACAGAGAGGAGGTGATGGTTGTTCTTCTCGACGGGAGGCATATTGGGTGAGAAATGCTTCAGTTACCTCTTTGAAGTTGTGGAGAGAATGGGGCGGCAGAGAGTAGAACCAATCCTAAGCCATACCTTTCAGGCTGGATGGAGAAGTTAGGCACATAAGTGGATTATTGCGAGAGTAGATCATTATCTTGTCTCGAAAATGCCTGATGTGTTGAATCAGATCGCTCACTCTGGAGTAGTAGTCGAATGTTGGAGTTGAGAACTTCCTCTGGAACTCGCACTCCAGGATATTCCCGGATAGAGGAGAGTCGGACACTTTGGCAGCTGAAGGTGTTGATCGGCCATGGAGCTGCAGCTTAGCCTTCTCGATCCGTCTTTGGATCAACTTGTCGAGGACTCGAATGTTAGGAGATTCTTTGATTCCGACTTCGCTTTTCGATTGCGTCTGTGTCGGGTGTTCTGGAGGGCCGCTATTTAGGCATGGAATTGTTCATTGAGTTGCTTCAATGCCTCTTGTTAATGGATGACATTCTCGTGATCGAGAGCCGCCTGCTCCCTATCGCGGTCTGATCGGATCTGTTGCTCCTTCATCTGCTTCTTAATGCAAATGAAGGATCTAGCTTTCGAATAACTATGTCGGTTAGACGCTGGGGCTGCCTCCCAAGGTGAGGAGCAAGAGTTTCGGTAGCACGCTGTTTGTCGTCGGCAGACGGGGGATTATGCCTCTGGCGGTGCTATTGGCCTTATGCTTTATAGGGCATCATTATGGGTGACAGTCTGCTTTCTCAGAGCCATCGACACTAGGGAGAGGCTTTTTATGAAAGATCTTGGGTTGGATGGGAAGGAGATCTTGAGTGTGGACTCAGATCTTAATGAAAGTACCAATTTGTGGTGGATGAAAACCGACTTACTGTGGATTAGACCTGCCACAAGCAATTTGAGACGCTCCCCTGGTGTTACTTGTCAGAACACACATAAAAGAATACCTTTCATGTTAGGAGCACTGGTGTGGTGTCGGTCTAAGATCATCGGGAATGAGAATCAGTAGGTAGAATGATATTAAGGACCGGCAGAGGAAAACTGTCAGTGTGGTGGAATGGTAGACTAGCACGGGGAACTCCTATGGTGATGTTGGACTGGAACAAGAAAACTTCCAGTATATTGGGTAGACTAGCATAGAGAACTGCTAGTGAATGGAAGGATTAGCACATGGAGCCGCTAGTGTGATGTTTTATGTGTGTGCTCTCAAGATTAAGGAAGCGATTTCTTTCTTTTTGGAGAAGAAGGATCATATATATCTAACAGGGATGCTGGCGTGGAGGCGGAATTGACGGACTGCTATAACTTCACGATCTGCATGTGCTGAATTTATTGTAACGACTGTGATTGGCGCTAGTTGGTTGGGATTGCAGTCCGCGGAATCCGTCACTGTCCATAATTGTTCTTGCTGAAAGGGGGCGTTACATGTTATGAACGTGAGGAGAATGGAGCTACGTAACGGTAGGCGGAGTGTTGGCCCAAAAGCCCCATCACTCTAGTTTTGATGATAATTAACTCATGTACTTACAGTACTAATGATCTTGCATGTTTAAGTTTCAGATTTTAGTAAAGATTTTAGCTCAAGTGATTAGCTTCAGCAAAAGTCTCAAAGTCAGTTTTGAAGTTAACACGGGTTGATTCAAGAGCTCAAGCACAAAGGACACACCAAGTACTTAAAGAGGAGTCAAGCTCAATATTTGGATCAAGTCGAGTTGAAGAGAGAAGATCAAGATGAGAACAAGATTTGTATCACACGTTTGTAAGTTTAGTTTGTCTAGAAGTTTTGTAAAGAGTAATGTAGATTTGATTGCTCAAGTTTACACTTACACACACTAAAGTTTGATATTGGTTTTCATGATTAAAAGTTTCAGTTTTTAGTTTTAGTTTATACAAAATAAGATTAAGTTGTTTTTGTTTTACGAAAAGAAAAATCTCAAAAACAAGTTGTATTATGTTGAATGTGTATTGGTGTTGACCATACACATTAGAGCTTGAATGAAGTTTGAGAAACTTGTTTTTGTAATTTATACAAGTTTTGGTTTAACTTGGTTTAGTTTTTATAAAATCTAGTTTAGTTTCAAAATGACTTTCAAATCTCAAAAAGAAGTTCTAATGTTTGAAATATGTTTTGATTTTTTAATCATACATGTTAGTGTTCAAAATAATTTCTATGAACTTATTTTTGTATATTTTATAAATATTTATTTTGATTATAAATATTAAAGATTTAACTGTCCAGAGACCAGGACGGTCGACAGCTATAAGGACTGCTGTCGACTGCTAATACTGGTAGAGCACAGGTTGAGTGCAACTCAGCTATCGATAGCCTTGAATAGCTATCAACGGGGAGTTCAACAGTCGACAGGCTACCTCAGCTGTTGATCGCTCTTATGCAGATTTTGAAAAATGTGACCATTGGAGCCATGCCTATCGATAGGCCTATGTAGCTGTCGACAGTTAATAGTCCAACTTGCCTGTTTTGCCTTATAACGGCTAGTTCAATGTGTAAACATGTTCAGATTCATTTCAAACGTGGCTTTTGTGTTTTTAACATGTTTTTAGTGTTTGTGTTTACTGATTTAAAGTCTCTACTTTTGTCCTATAAATAGGAGTGATTAGAGATCATTTCATAACAAGTTTTACAAGTTTTTGAAAAAGTTTTCAAGTGTTTAAGTGCTATATATTTCATATCCTTGTGAGAAAGTTTTTCTTAAGTTCTTTAATTCTCAATCTCTTTTTTTTGTCACTCATACTTGAATTTTCATTTCTTATCTATTTTATAAGTTGGGGTTGTAAGAGAGTTGTTTGTGATCGTGTGTTGATCGCTAAGTTGTTTCAAATCATTGTATTGAGTTGTTGCAGGTTGCGGCCTCGATCAAGCTTGTGGGCTCGTGTGCTGAAGTTATTGCGGGAACTTGTGAGGAAGGTTGAAGGTATTGCGGCACCAAGCAATCTTGCGGGATTGGTTCTAGTGAAATCCTTAATTGCGGTGAAGGTAAGGACATAGAGCAAGTTGCTCGAACTTTGAAACAATTCTTCTGCGTTTGCGATTGCTCAACTTTCTCTCTCAACTTTACTCTTGTTTGATATCTTGCATTATTAGAATTGCTTATCATCATATGCTTGATATTGTTTGTTTATACTCTATTTAACCAAGAAAGCAATTGTGTATCTCAATTCTTATTTAAGAGGAATCACGAAGAGAAGTTCAGAGCCCTTCACCGGGTATACGACTTCATTTCTTGGTTATGAGTTTGATATTATTTGTGCTCATATTTGTGTAGAATTATTGGTTGAAGTTTTAATTTTCACATTGATTAGCATATCACCTATTCACCCTCACCCTAGGTGATTTCACGGAGATCTCGGTAGACTGATATTTGGTGCTTCTGACTTGGGGTCGGAGACTTTCGAAACGGGAAAGACCTCAGGAAGGTAAAGACCTTGGTGGAAGGCGGCTCCGGGATGGAAAGGTCTTCGAGGCGGAGGATGACTTTGGGGAAGTTGAATGTGGCGGATGATGATTTTGGAAAAGTTGGATGTGGTGGAGGCTCTGAGTTGGTCTCTGGGAGTTGTGGACTTCTTTGGGAAAGTTCTCGGTAGCAGGGACATGTGTCATTATTCTGATGAGGGTCAAATTTTGACCACTACAATAGACAACAAGAATAATAGTACTAGAGTACCGTACAAAAATGAAGTGATCAGTGACACTAGTACTGTTCTTGAATCTCTATCTTCAAGTCGTACTAAGCAACAATAATACTAAACTTGTCGACACAGTCAATGAGAATCCCTGAATTTCATAAGCGGGTGGCTGAATCATCTATACTTTTTTGTGAAGACACCATATAAGAAGTTATTCTCAATATCTAGCTAAGACAACTTGACCGCTGCCAACGATTAGAGAATCCTCAATAAATGAAAGTGAACACACCCAGAAAATGTCTCAAAATAATCGTATATCTAAAGTTTGTGTGCATCCTTTAACTATCAGCCGAGACTTCAATGCTCTATCTGTCAACTAGGAAGGAACTTTATTTCATAGACCCAACGATAACCAATAACCGAGGCATACACAGTAACCGGCTTGAACTTTGAATGACTGACTGTTCTTTGAAAGAGTTCTAGCATCAGCAAAGTTATTATGACCAAATTTTGATACGACTACACATTCCACTAAAAGTTCATGCAAGGTCCATGAATTATTGTCAATCTCGGTTTCCATATGCCTTGCTTGCTGCCTCCTTGCACTAGGTAGTTATAACCATACTGCATTGTTTTTATCCTCATTTGAGAGGAAGGTGAAGTGTGGGATTTTTTACCCATAGGGATTTTATAACCATACTGCATTGTATAGGATCTGTATTTTTAAGTATAGCTTCCAATAATTCCCTTTCTATAATGAAACATTAGGAGGGGTTCCACATTTAAGGTAAATGTTGAACATTCAAATTTAAGTGAAGATTTTGTCAAAGGGGGTATCTGTAAGTACTCCACAAAATGGTAATATGTAATGATGAGGCCAAATATATTGGTTCTTCTGATATACCTTCCAAAAATTATGCTTTTTTCTATTAACCTCCGAAGTCTTCCTAAGTTGAAATACCCACCCTTCTGAAATCTTCAAGTTATTTAAAAAACATTCACTCTGTAACCTTTCTGTTAATTCTAATGTTGAAAGGCTGATCCATAAATGCCGTTTGAACCTTCTTCCTCCCTATCCGATCTATTTTGAAACTGTAACTCTCTTTTTGGCACCCTGATGTTGAGTCGTCCTTTGTAATTCCAAATGATTTTCTTTGTTCCACTTCTTTCTTGCAAACACACATGTTCTATACTTAGTTTTTTTGGCAGGAAAAAAGTTGATTTGTGCACGCTTTGTTAAGTTTCAAGTGAGTTGTTTTTGCTTATTACTGACCTGTATGAGAGTTCAAGTAGTTTAACTATTTCAGTTGTTGAGACAGGTTTTTTTTTTTATTTTAATGCAGCACACTTATTTATAGCACTAATGTTTTTTTTTTTAAAACTAAGGAATGTCATTTACAGAGGTAGAGCCTATCTATATACATATTGTTAATTATTTCCAGCTTTCAGACAACATTCTTGTTTTAGAATTGACACAATTTTTTCTGGTAAAAAAATGTTTAATCTGTAAAATGCTGCAGGTGAGAGATATCAAATCTGGAGAGCTGACTAGCGTCATTCAAGATCCCAAAGAAAATATATCCCTGAACCCAAGTTCTAAAACAAAAACGGAAGTTGTTGACGAGGTGCTTTCAAGTGAAGGAGATCAAGCATCAGATATTGAGAAGTGCATCCTAAAAGTTGACACTAGTGAGTCCTAGTGCTTCATGAGTCAGAATTTATTACACAATACTTAATTTAGTGCTATATTTCTGGTCCTGTTCCATGTGCATGAAGTTATTATGGAAAGGGAGTATTCATGAAGCTGGCCTCCAAGCAACTCTTACTTTATATAGAAAGATTATTTTTGAAGAGTTGCATATGGTCATCTTCCTGACTGATATTTAGCTCTTTTTAGCTGGAATTTTTGTTTGATGGTAAGCCATCTTTCCATAGTTTCTTACTTTGTCACCAATTGCCAGAGAGTTGACATGTGATCTGCAACTGGTCATAACATATTGGTCAATGACCAGTTTTGACCTTTTTGAGTTGTTCTCCATAGTCAATCCCGTTTTGATTGGTCAAACTTGGATGATGTTGGTAATGATCTAGCCATCTCTTCACCAAGCTAAACTCAAAAACAGAGCTTCTCTTGAATAATGAAATGGAGAATATCTGATAGCCTCTTGTATTCTCTAATCACCATTTCATTTAAATCAACACATCATTGGACTCTTTACAACACATGCACCCATGTGTGCTCCCACAGATACTCGAGTATGTATGTCCTGTCTCCAATTACTTGCATCAGAAGTGTGTCAACGCAGTTAAATTAATTCACACACTCAACTGCAGATCTTGAGCTATTTGCAATTTAACATTTGTTTCTTCCATAGCATCTTGTCCAACTGGTTCATGTGATACCTGTTTATGTTATCATTGTTAATTGATTTAATTGTGTGCTTTGCAGATACCAGTGCCGATGATATCATTAAACAGGTCGCTAGCTATTTTGGATTAGAGCATCTCATGCCTTGGGGAAAGGAACAGGTAATGGAAGAGCATGCTGTAATCCGTGACTGTGAGATATGGTTGAGCAAAAAGTTATCTGTGAAGGACTTCAAATGCCTTGGTTATGGGAGTTTTGTCGAGTTCCTAGAAAGGCATATCTCTTCTCTCCCTCGTGAACTGCACTATTTCATAGCTGAAGATATTCGATGCAAGTCTCGTCTTGAAGTTTCAATGCTTCAAGAACAATTCCTAGCTTTTCTATTTCAGGCTGTAAGGAACCTGGGGGATACTACTGTTAGAACTGGACAAGATATCTCCATTCTTCTCAGGAAACAGTTTCCTCCAATCAGTTTCCAGTTAACAAGAAGCACACCTGAAAGAAATATTCAGGATCTTGTTAAGAACCAAGGAGATTTTGATATTCCCATGTCTGTTACATTTTCTGTAGCGCTGTCAGAAAATTGCAATGCTACTTCACTTTCACCTAAAGAAGATTTTCGTTCAGAACCTTCTGAGATGCAATATGAGTCAGTTGGTGCCCTTGGATCTGTTTCTGTCAATGATGCAATCAAATGTTTACTGAGAGTGCCAATGTTGTCTGATTTACGGTCATGGTCACATTGGGATCTTATATTTGCTCCTTCTCTTGGCCCACTTTTGGAATGGTTATTGAATATGGGGTGCATTAAAGAACTATCATGCATTGTGACATGTGATGGAAGGATAATCCGAATTGACCACTCAGCCACTTTGGATGATTTTTTGGATGCTTCAGTTCTACATTCATCATTTCAAGCAGCAGTGAAGCTGTTGTCTCTGTTTTATGTGTATGGAGGATCACACAATATTCCAGTGGCTCTTCTAAAATGTTATTGCCAGCGCGCATTTGATATCAAAATGAAAAATTATACGGACAAGCAGAGTGCGTTTGCTAGTCGGGAGAATCTTATGCAAGTTAGCGATTTACGAGGACATGTTCCTAGAGCAACTGATGGGTGCACGATTTTGTTTGATCGCGATTCTGTTGGTGCAGAACTTCAAGTAGGCAATAGAATATGTGAAGACCTCTCTCATATAAATGAAGCACATGCTGTAATAGCAATGTTTATCCTCGAATGTCTTGGGTATCTGCCTTCAGAATTCCGCAGTACAGCTGCTGACATTTTGGTCCCAAGTCTTCAGTTATTCACTAAAGATGCTGCTTTGATTATGTTAGGTGTATGTAAGACAACTGATGAGCGCATTATGCTTCATGATATCGGGCTGTCCCTTGGAATAATGGAATGGGTCAAAGATTACCAGGTATTCAGGTCAATGCCCGCTTCTGATTTATTTCCATTGCCTGGAACCTTAAACAGAAAATCTGATCATGTCACATCTTTAAAAGGCATGTCAAATATATCCAATTCATTCCCTGATTATGGAAACTCTGAAGCTAACATTGAGGCTGATTCTAAGAGTTCAATTGTTAAAGAGAGAGAATTTTATGAGGTTGCAAAACCTGTAGACAGTGCCAAAAAGATCAGCAATAAGTTTGATCACTGTACACTCACACCCCAAAATCATGAAATAGATGATGCAGTTCTTCTTGTTCAAAAGATCAGGCATGAAGAGTTTGGTCTGGACCCAGATCTTGAAAATGTTGAGAATAGCTTGATAACAAAGCAACATGCTCGTTTGGGGAGAGCTCTCTATTGCTTGTCACAAGAGCTATATTCACAAGATTCACATTTCATACTGGAGCTGGTAAATTTGAATTTTCATAATAAGTTTTTCTACCTTTGTTGGTCATAGCAAGATGTTGCAGCACTAGCTGTGTAGTAGTTATGTCAATTGTTTATTGTTATTTAATGGCTGATATAGAACTTCATCATTTTGGCTTCAGTTATGTTTAAAATTGTTCTTGGCACTTTGGTCTGAACATGCATGGGAATACACGCACACACACTCTCTGTGTGCTCGTGCGTGTGCAGCGCTTGTGTATGTATATATGTAATATACAGATACATAAATACATACATAAAGTACACACATGCAGGCACGCACGCGCACACACATATAAACACAAGTAAATATGTGAATTTCCGCCTGTGTGCGAGCACGTGCACATGCAATGTTTGAAAACTTGGCTCAAGTTCCTCCTAGAGATTCATGCAGTGGTTTTGGACCATTTCAATTGAATTTTGGTTTTGGTAAATTAAAATTAAGAGACCATAAATAATTTAACTTTGAATACACTGTTCTATATTTTGTATTCTTTTTATCTCTCCCCGTTCATTTTTTTCTTGGACTACTTTTCTTCCCTTGTCCTCATGCATGACAGGCCATGATGCCGTGCTATTACCGTAAACTGCTGGACATGACAACCAGTATTTTTCTCTCTCCTACTTTCTCCTTTTTGGGGTTGACATTAGATTAAAGTTGTGCTTTAATTGTTGTCTCAAACTTTGCTGACTTTCCTAGGTTATTTGCCGAAATGATATGTTGATAAAGTTTGAGATTAGTCCCGTTCTGATGTGTGTGTTATGATATGAACTGAATTCCTGCAGTAGTTTTAGATGGCTAACATGAATTCTTCTTTGCCAAATATTTTTTATTTGGGGTTAAATATGGTTCATTGCTTTAGATTTTTAAAATTCTACAACCCATCCTTGTAAGTTGTAACACATCTATCGCTCTTTGCTGTCAAGCATAGATCATTGTTCATTACCATGTCAGTATAACGATTTCTTTACTAGACCTTCATGGTTTTACTGCAAGTCTAATATTTCTCTATTCTCTATTCCTCTGCTATGTCAATTGCTCCCCATTTCTATGCTACTCTTTCTCTCATATTCTTATGTGCTATGAAAAGCAATAGCATGCACTTTCCCAGAGGTCTGCGAATATTACTTTTTGGTAGGTTATTCTGTTGACATGACGACTAACAACTAATGGCCTGTTTGGCATGTTTCCCAAACTGTAGTTTATTTTAAGTTGTAGTGCAAACTAGTCTGCAAACATATAACTGTAGTATTCTAAACTTTAGTTTCACTAGTCAAACAATAAAAGAATTTTTGGAGTTAGAGAAAAGTCCATTGGATTTTTCTAAACTGCAGTTAAGATCAATTTTTGGAGGTAGCTAACTATGGTTTAGTAAACTACGAACAATTGTCAAACAGACATCATATTCACTTTTTGGAGTTACAAGACTTTACTCCAAAAAACTACAGATTAGAAAACTTGACCTCAAAACCTAGCAAGCCCTAAATTTTGAGACTCATTTGTTCTTCACTGTTGTTCCCCAAGATCGAGCACATGACAACCATCATATTTGTGTGAGATTAAATCTCATAAACTTACAAGGCTACATGATATATTTCAACAAAAAATAGACTCACAAAATTTTGCTTTCAAAATATCAGGCCATCAGAGGAAATTTTTTTCCAACTGATCAAAGTTTTCAACAACTCTTACATCTTTCTGAAATTTCGACAACTCAAATAACAAGATATTCTACTTGGACTCACAATCACTATTACATAAAATTGTACTCCTTATTCTTGAAAGAATTGAACTCAATTAAAGACTCAACCTAGTTGCGGAAAAGTGTCAAACCACATGAACCTTCATTCACAACCACCAATCAACTACTTTGAATTTATAATGGACAAAAAGAATGTATTGAGTCAATAGCCCAATACTGAATCAGACTTGTCAATATAAATATAAATACATATATATAGAAATGTGACCGATAGAAATATTTAAATCATATACTGGAATGATAAAGAAATCATAAAGTATTCAAGACATTATTTTGTAGAGAATCAAAATGCATTGATTTTTCAGGCTAATATGAGAATAAATTTCACAACCATTCTTTGGTATCAAATCTTATAATGTCAAAGTACATAACAAGATTTAATCTAGGAGACTTAATAAAATATTATTTAATTCAAAGATCCACCAATCCGAAGGTAAGGTCATAGGAAGTCTTAGCTTGATCCTGGAGACCTAAGGTGCTTATACCCTGGAGACCACATGTCCTCATGTCTGGCTAGATGCCTAAAGGACTAGGGTGCTTAGAAGAACCAGAACAGAACAAAACTGAATGTGGACAAGATCTAAATTGATCCACAAAATCCATGTGATAGTCAAGAACAAAACAAATCATTATCCATTTGATGTTTAAAAAAATTATTTTCAAAAATCATTATATATATATATATATATGTCCTCAAAATCCAATTTTATTTTCATAACAATAAGATATCTTCATGGCAATGTTATAAACCACATGATAAAATATCAGAATTGGATCCTTATTCATAGAGTATAAACATCCATGAATGCATATCATATTCTAATTATTTTCTAAGAAAATATAATTTTCAAATTAACTAGGAAAGAGACTTGCTACTTACTTTAAGGGGTCAAATCACAATTCTCACCAAAAGACGAGTAGAACAAAGTCCTATAATTTATTTGACAGATTAATATTCTAAACAAATTTTAACTTTAAAAGAACTTAAGCTACTATCTCGAAAATCCTCAAAAATCTCAATAGAAGCCTAATCTAGAAAAATGTATGAATACTTTTGGCAACCAGAATCTCAGCTATGTTTAGTACTTGCGATGATCACTAATACTCACATCTGAGTTTTAAAAATAGGTTCATTATGCACATATAGACTTTTACATGGGCTGTATGAAACTGAAACTAATTGTTTTAATCCACAACTTCTTCTTGGAGCCAAATATGAATATATGCTAATATTTGTTGTTACAGTGTATTGTAGTTTAGGTTCTTAATACCTAAACATACGAATGTGACTGTAGCTGAATTAGTTTCTCCAATGATTCCTTGCAATGTGCAGTGGAATGGACTGGAATGAAAATCTGAATCAAGCAGTTCCAAACTATAATTCAACGTTAATGGTCTAATTAAGCCTTTAATTCCAATGCCTTTAGTTAGTTATTATGCCAGGAGTTGCAATATGAAAGAAACTTCTAAAAATGTACCAGATCATGAAAAGTTGGTTAGAATCAAGGCTACCGGCTAGTCAGCTAGCATGTGAATATTCGATTCTGGTCACATAACAAAATAGGTACTACCTCTTTCCCTATGCCAGCACAATTGTAGGAGCGATATATATACTATGTGATAGCATGGAGTCTATGTGATTGATCCTTAAAGATTGCTAAACATTTTATTTTTCATGGTTAGATTACACTGGGAAGTTATTATGCTTTATTTATCCATTCACTAATGCTAACCTAAACCAGAAGGTAAGATTTCAATTTCATAATATAATCTGATTCCATGATCTAATTTACACATAATGCTCCTTCCTATAACCAATTTATTACTAAATCACTAGAAGATGGTATTTAATCCATTTCAGCTAGAGGGATTACCTCCTTCCTATAACCAATTCAGCTAGAGAGATCTAAGGCAATCTAAAAGATAATAAAACTGCTGGAAAGAAACTAAAATCATATCTCTAGTTCATATATCACCAGCACAAGTCACATTGTCTTAACTGGACATGACTTGACAGGCATGAGATATATCATATACGCTATGTAGCACAGTCATGAACACGGGTATCGGACACGACACGGACATGTACACAAGACACGGCAAAATCCAAAAAAAAAAAGGATACAGGGACACAACAAACAATATTTTCTTATTATTACATATAGATAAATTATCTCCCCATTCCTAATCTTCCGATTCTCTTATACTTCCAAAGAGGTGGTCTTTAACTTTTTCAACGGTATTTTCCGAAGGGGATATTTCTATACAACTCTATCTATGTAAGAAGAATAATGAATAATGAACTTGTCAAAAAATAATCAAGTATGAATAATTAGTTTTATTAAAGGTAAGATGAAAAACAAAATAAAATTTAAATAATTTACATCAATAACATCTATAAAGTAATAAATAAAACAAAAAATCTAAAAAAAATCTAACTAATATCTCACCTAGTTCGTAATGAGTGAAAATACTACTAACATATTTGCTGATGTCAGAATGATATTCTGTTCATATTTATTTAAGCGACATGTGACTTTTAGATATCTAATACATGATCTTTAAATTTTATTTAATACTGACACGGTGTTGGATACGGTGCCGACGCGTGATTTTATGGTTGTTTAAAATCCGACACGGCATTGAAGTCATGGTTCAAAGTCTCGGTCTCGGCCGCCGACTCGGCCGGCACCGAGACGGATCGGTCTCGGCGACTCGGATCGGACTCGGCCGATACGCGCAAAACGCTACATAGAACGTCAAAAAAAATTATGAAAAATTCATGAAAAATCATAAAAAATTGTAGATATCAAAATTCATGTATAAAAATTAAACTGAGGGAGAGAGAGGAACAGAGAGAGAGATGGAGAGAGACTGAGACAGAGGGGAGAGAGGGAGACAGTCACACAGAGGAGGAGAGGGAGAGAGGGACAGAGAGAGAGAGACTGAGAGAGAGGAGAGAGAGGGACAGAGAGAGAGGGGGGAGAGAGAGAGACGGAGATAGAGAGAGGGACAGGGAGAGAGGGACAGGGAAAGAGAGAGACTGAGAGGGAGAGGGAGAGAGTCCGATAGAGAGATACAGAGGGAGAGAGATACAGAGGGAGAGAGAGGGTCCAACAGAGAGAGAGAGACAGAGAGAGAGTCCGACGGGGAGAGAGAGAGAGAGGGACAGGGAGAGAGAGAGACTGAGAGGGAAAGGGAGAGGGAGAGAGTCCGATAGAGAGATACAGAGGGAGAGAGAGAGTCCAACAGAGAGAGAGACAGAGAGAGAGAGAGACAGAGAGAGGCGGAGAGAGAGAGAGAGACTGAGAGGGAGAGAGTCCGACGGGGAGAGAGAGACGGAGAGAGAGAGAGACAATCGCTGCTGGAGAGAGACGGAGAAAGAGAGGGAGAGAGAGGCACAGAGAGAGGGAGAGGGGGCGAGAGAGAGAGACTGAGAGGGGGAGAGAGAGAAATACCTGCAGACGGCGACGGCGACGGAGACGCGGGGGGACGGCGAAGGCGACGCGGGGGGACGGAGGGCGACGCGGGGAGAGAGAGAGATCAGAGATCTGATCTCTCTCTCCCTCAGCGCCTTTAAAGGCGCTTCGTCACGGGCGCCGAGTTGACCGAGTCGGGTCCGAGTCGACCCGAGTCGGGTCGACTCGGCGATTTTCGAACGACTCGGGCCTCCGATACGACTCGGAGGGGGCCGAGTCGGATACGACTCGGCTGAGTCGTATCCGACTCGGCCGATATTTCGCACACTGATTGAAGTGTCCTATACGTGTCAAGCAAGTGCCTTGCAAGCGTCGGTGTCTGACACGGATACGACACTCATTTTGAAATGTCCTTGCTTCATAGCATATACGTATTGTAAAGTTTGTCAGCCCCGAACTTGAATTATATTTGTGTTCTGAGTAGAACAACATAGGATCTTAGATGATTAGACTTTGTAGTCAAATGTATGTCCTATTGGTGCTGTAATATAATTGCAGTTCAGTTAAAAATTCCTAGCCTTTTTTTAACAGTGATGAGAACATGAATAATCAAGAATAAATCAAATTCCAAACAGCAATTCAGGATTATATGTTTGTATATAAGTGCCTTGACAAAAAAGTTGTTTGTACCAAATGTTTTAAGTTTTTATTTTACATCTTGTAGTCCTAACAAACTGATTACTAGAGTAATCATATGCAAATGCTTCGTCCCATGAAAGAATAGCACAGAGGACATAAATGAGATCAGAATAAAAATATTTCCAATTATGCAAATCCTAAACAACAGTTCAGATTTTGAAATTTATCGATCAATAGTTCTAATAGTTCTTTATGCTAACACTTTGAGCTTCTAGATCTCAATATTTGGATTCTGATAAACTATAGAAATTATAACTATTAGCTAGTATGTACTACTGTGTTGGTTTTCACAGTAATTCTAAAGTAATTAGAAAATAAAAAAAGATGAGCCCATTAGAAGAAAAAAGAGAATAACGTAGTAGGGAATCAGATCCTCACCTTATTTACCACAGAATTTGCGAGCAACCTAAAGAAGACTAGTTGTTTGTTTGCTCGGAAGTACCTGGAGTCTCTAAAGTCCTTCTATAAAGTCTGAAGTACTTCAAGGGTCTTCAGGCACTTCAGTTAACATACAGGTTTTTGTTTGCTACGTAGGGAACTCTTCTAAATATAAAAATAACCAAATGCTAGATATTATGATTCTCACAAAAAAGTTACTTTTTAAACTAAAAAAACATAAAAAATATTCTCTCCACTTTTTATGTGTTATTATCAGAACCTTTATTTGAATACAAATGCTGAAATAATCCTATGCGGCACCTGCTGCATATTGAGACACTCTATGGGACAGTTGAGGTGGCAAAATTTATTGACTTCTTATTTTCCAAGTTGGATAAATTGAACATCCAAAGGTAGTTTCAGAATAATGACAACCAAACATCATCCTTTCTTCTTCCTGTCAGATCAAAACGGCACCCATTCAACAAAAGGTTGATAGGTTCTTCGATCTCTTCCTTTGAAGTCCGCCATGGTATTGTGGTAAAATTTGGGCCCATCTTCATCTTTCCTAATTGTGGCACTGTGGCGATCCAGTCATTGGGTTGGGGACAAAAGTAATAATATTCCGATCATATTCAATGAGGAAAAAAGGAAGAAACTTGCTCCTTAATTTGGCCCTTAGAGAGACAATCACTAGTTCACTGTACATACATTTAGAGGATCAAATCCAGCACACGTAACAAATTCTTTAGCATTTTTTCTAATACTTTCCTTTTATTTCTTTCCTGTTTTCCCCGTCCATTTTATTTTCTTTTGCCCTCTTTCCACTCTTCAGCCACGCCAATCTAATTCACCCAAAGCTAATGCTTGAAAATGTGTGTTTCTTCCTGGACAAGGTATCCATGTTGGCCCTCCATTCTTTTCTTTCTCATTTTTTTGCATTTTGATATTTTCCTGTTTATAATTATTAGATTTATCTTAGGTATTTCCTTTCGCTACATTGAGATGAATTATTTGCTTTTTATATTTGGATAAAATAGGGTGCTTTTTGCGTTTTCATTTTATTTCCTTGGAGAAAGATTTGATTTTGATGCAATTGGTATAATGCCTTGATCCATCGATTTCTGCACATTTTTGGGTTTTGGGGTTTGAGGCTTCTAATGTGTAGAACTTTCTCGAGGCTTGATGTGTCGAACTTGATCGGGTTTCTGATTGATGAGCTTCTCAAGTTGGATGTAAGTTGAAAAGATGGGTTTGAGGTAGGAGATGAGCTCTGAGTCCTTTTCGGTCAGAAGAGTTGGTATGACAAAATACCTTTACCATGTGTTATTAATTTGAACATTGATGATGACAGGTCATGGATGTTAAGGGACATGTCACCGTGCTTATAGGAGCACATAAAAATACCCACAACCTACACTTTTATCAAAGCAAAACTCTGTCACAACAATAAATAAGTAGAATAACTCATTTTAACAGAAAGTAAATCAATTACTAATTCAAACTTCTGGTGTTCCAAACATCACTATTACAGTTTTATGAAGTTCACCAACTTGAAGAATATCCATGCCTTAACTTGAAATATGATATTCCACTGCCTCTAATTTCCCACAAAAGTTTAGTTCCTTTTTAATCCCAGTCATCAGCTTTATCCCGTCGAGCACCTTTTGATTTTTACATTTTGTCAAACACAAAAATATGCATTCAGTGACATGGAGATTGAGAGGACCTATATATGGCCCAACAAGATCGTTTAGATCATCTATATAACAGCAATTGCTTCAAAGGTTATTGTGTTTGCGGCAGACATAAATATTCGCCTATTAAAGTCCCTGCCATTGTGCCAAAATCCAAAGTTATTGTGAGGGTTTAGGGTATTATATTTATATTTATATTCTAACACACCCTAGTAGGTCGAGCGCTTTTTTTATGGGCTGAAATCTGGATTTTTTTGCACAACAATATTTTTTTTGTTTCTAAATCCACTTTTTAATTGTGCACCCTGTAGGAATTGAATTTGGGTTGCTCTGATACCATATTAAAGTATTTTCCACTGCACCAGAACTCAGAAGTTTTGACGAGGGTTTAGAGTATTATATTTATATTCTAACACAACAAAACTCAACTAACCCTTAGTAAGAAAAACCCTATAGGGGCTTCCATCACAAGACTCACGGGTAAGACATTAGTCCCTTCTTCATGTCTTTCCAGGCCCTACTCGCTTCTCCACTTTCCCTCTTATTTATCATTGGTTCATGTGTTTTGTCGTCTGATTAATGTATTGTCTACTCTTATTTGTACTCGTTGATCCAATGTAAATGTACGGAGCAGTTCGTAACAGTCCGGATTAGAGAAGTTAGATAATTTTGGTACCTATAAATTTGTAATTGTTTTTGCCACTTAAATCAGTATAAGTCGACCATTGGCGTAGTTCTTCCTTTCTGTGTTTACGTTTGCCTTTATATCTTTGCCTGACTGTTTATTTAATTTTGAATATTTCCAATTTGTGCTCTGTGCTTAACTAATTTAGGGTGTGTTTGGAGTTGCTTTTGGAAAGTGCTTTTACAGGTTTTAAAGCAAATAAGTGTTTTTTTCCTAAAATTTAAATGTTTGGTAATGAATTAAAAAAAAAGGCTTCTCGAAAAAGCATAAGCTGATAAGCTGCGGTTTGGAGAAGCAGACAAATTTATCTTCTTCCAAAAGTAGAAGAAGTGACCATCAACTCTCCTTTTTGTTCTCTCACATGACTTCTCATGCAATCTAGCATTTAATTGAAATATTTTATTTTTTATGTGTATCTTCCTTACAAATCTTATCCAACTTATTTCTAACAATTATTTTAAATACTAATTTTTATTGATAACCACTTAAAATTTTAAAATTACCAAACTTGATGAACTTTCTTAAATTCCTTTTCTAAAAGGCGCTTTGGACAAGTCCTTCTCTAAAAGGACCTACCTATAAGCACAAGTTATACCAAACACACCCTTAGCGGCAAACAAACTGCTATACATTTTCATCAGTATATTACTTTCTTCCTTTTTTATGATGACAATTAGTGCATTTTGTCAACCACAGAAAGGAGAGTTTTTCAATCTGATTGAGAATGAGGGGACTTGTATATGGAGCTAAACCTCTGCATTTTTAATTGTTAGAGCAGGTTTCTTCTTTTTATATAGATGTCCAATCCAATTTGTTCTATTAACTCTTGATTGTTACCCCATGATAGTGTCCTCTGTTTGGCCTGCAGTTTTTGACTCAACAATTCGACAGGGATGTAGGATCCAACAGTACAAGAGGAACAAGTATGGGTATGGGAGAGAGTTTTGCATTTGTGGCTTGGGTACGGGTTAAATATAACAAAGAAGAATGCTCTAGAATAATGTGTAATTACTACAGAAAATCATGAAAATTTCACAGTAGAGTATTGTTTTTGAGATCTTGGCTTCATGTGTTCCTCGGAGTTGAATGTGTTTCTCTATAGCAAATTTACCAATTTTTTCCCTTCTTCTTGACGTCTTCTCAAGTCAAGGAGAATTTGGAGGATGCCTACTGGCTTTTTAGAATTGTGGCACACCCCTCTCTCGTCAGTAGTTTTCTTTACGAAGAAGTTCGGCACTAATTATTAGAGTGTGGACGTCAGGTTGGCAGTCCTTTGTGAAACTTTATGAAATCTTCCGTGGAGCTTTGCTCCACAGACGATCCCATCTTGCTGGGGAAGGCTTAGATGATTATGCGATAATGATGATGATGATGAGTATTGTTTTAACATCTTGGGCTGAAATAACTTGTGTTTGATACAATGAAACATAGAGGAACAATGATCCAGAGTACTTCTTGTGATGTTTACTGGCTTTCATCCGCAATTTAACCCATGAACTACTTTATTTTCTCAGCTTGGTTTTCTGTACTGATGTTTCCAAACGCATACAGGTTCAAAATGCTGATGATAACTTTTATCCAAATAATGTTGAACCTACATTAGTCTTCATTCTTCACGCAACTGGTATTGTTGTTTTGAACAATGAGCGAGGATTTTCTGCTGAGAATATCAGAGCATTATGTGATATCGGAAGTTCAACAAAGAAGGGATCAGGTGCTGGATACATAGGGAAGAAAGGCATTGGCTTTAAATCGGTATTTCGGGTAGGTTTATTCTATCAGATGGAAAATTTTATTTACAGCAGTGCCAATATAATTAATTTTTGATTCTCTTCACGTACTTTACTCACTGTTTTCATAACGTTTCTCATGACTTTTCCTGTTTTATTTTTACATTTCTCATTATGGATCTGTTATCCAATGCCCAAAACAAATATGAAACAAATATGCTGATGGTGTGACTTTTTTTTCCTTTTGTGAATGAAAAAGTCTAAGCCTAATTTAGCATTGGATTCCACGCTCTGTCGTTCAGTGACAGACCCAATTAGGCAGTCTTTGGGTGTGACTGGCCTTAGGAAATCGGAGTGTTGCTTGTTCTTCCAGTTGGTGGACAATACGTGGCTATATGTTACTTCAATGCTAGTACTCCTATTGTCGAAGATAATCTCATTTCGGGTCTTCCATCATCTTTCTTCCTTTGACCTTTATGTGAATGCTGAAAATAATGGATTTTTGAACAATCTGGCATTAATCATTTGGACACCAATAACCGTCCATCAATTTGCACATAAAATTGGCAAAGTGCAATTGGATAGCATTGTCAGATCTGGATAGAAGTTCTTGGCTAGGCCAATTGTGTTCAACTTAATTCTTCTTTCATGGCCACATATTGTCACACCCCAACCCCGCAGCATAGATTTGGTATAAAAAATGGCAGCATGTACACTAGGTGAATCCCAGACACATGTGAAGCCTGTACTTCAAATATATAGAAAGCTTCAAATATCACAACCAAATAATTCCACTAATCGAAGTCTCAGGGGAAAAAACTGAGTAAAATCCTCCAAATAAAAAAATTAAAATTCCAACACATGAAATGGTCACTACATAGATCTCTCTTTCAAATAACTATATTAAAAACCAAACTTTCTGAAAAGTAAACTCCGCGAATAGTAAAACTTGAATGTCAACTGAACTCATCATACTGAGCTGATGCAGCACAAATTCAACACTAAACAAATATATGGGTTCAAAAGAAAAAAATTGTAAATAACTAGTTTTATAATTTTTTTCTTTTAAGAATTTTGTTATATTTGAAGAGTGCTTTTTAGCCTTACTTGTAAAAGGCCAGATTTTCTAGAATTCTTATTAGTTTAGAATTTGTTTTCTTAGGCCTTAAGTCAGGGTCTCTTAGGCCTCAAGTTTGGATATTATATATAAAAAGGCTTAGCCTTATTTATGTAATCAGAAAGTGAAGATATTGAATTTGATAAGCAAACTGATTGTGTGATGCAGTTGAAGTGTTTCTTCAACAAACCATGTTCATGTGATGCGATTCAGATGTGAAATCTCAAGTTATTTTACAATTTATTTTATTTTGTTGTTGTTTTCATTATATTTCTTCAAAAACTTCTCAATTTCAGCCTTAAAATCTCTTCCAAACCTATTCCCTTTTGAAAAACCTAACCGAAGAACTATCTGCATATTGCTTTTGTAACCTAAACTGAACCATCAACTTTCTACCTATTGAGATCTTGACATGTAGTTTAGAGTTCCCCATTCCCTATCATGAACCCTTGACCTAATCAGAATCTTATAATAATTTCAAATTCCTTTATTTGTAAGTTACCTAACCAAACTCAAAAGATTCTTAATTTGATGGCTTTGGTTATTAATTTCTTCAAACTTGAATCCCTAATTTTTTTCCTACAAATTCCTTCAATTGTTTGTGGAATAAATCTATTCTTAGACTCTATATTTTAAACCTTATTTTTCCAAACCCTAAGAGAATTAGAAAGTTTAATTGTTCCCAATTATTCTCTCTCAAATTCTGATACTAATAGGAATCCCAAAATTCTAGTCTTACTGGGAAATCCCAACTCCTCATAATCAGTCATTACCCAAATTAGGAAACTTTCAGAACATATCAATCTCTTATCCAAATATAATTTTCTCCTAGTTAATTATGAAATTTGAGAATTGCACATATTTTTGCACTTGAGGAATAAGAAATATTCCCCTGTTACATAAAATTTTTATGTATGAAAGAACATTTGAAGCTTGAAGCATTATTGCATTATTCTAGGCATATTATTTGACTGATCAGAATTTACAGTACAATAGTGTTGGCAAAACATGCACATATAATAACATCAGAATATCATATCTGATATCCATATTAAGATCCAAGAGAGTAAAATATGCTCAGGTACATCTAACGTGGTTTGCAAATTAAACAAGAAGTTAGATTTACCTTCAATGTTTGAGCGGAAGATGAGATTGTTTGTAGTGCTTCTACGTCTGTATTGAATCTCGTAATCTGTCATACTCAATGGATCGCATGCACTATTTCGACCAGTGTTGAAATGGCAGAAAAGTGAGAATAAACCACGTCTTGTGGTGTGCTATAGTGAATGATATCCAGGAACTACGTGAAACCAAGTGGTTGTCCCGTGCCGAACCGCCACCAAATAGTAACCTTCTCGGCGATGGGTCTGGCACCGCCAGCTCTTAACATATTTGCTACAAGCCCAGAGCTCACCTAAGCAACTTCAAGAGTAGAGCCAAATACATCGGGACATCTTTCTGACGAAGCTGGGGTGGACATATTTACAAGGTGACATCTTTACAAGGCGAGGCATAAGCTTAAGGGTGTGAGGCATAAGCTTCACAAATTGTTTTATGATTTTGTTTTCTAAATTTTTTAAATATTTTAAATATATATAAAATGACATAATATACAAATAGATAAGATCATGTCAAAGACATTAATAGAAAAACAAACAAATTAAGCTTAGTATGAAAATAAGAAATATAATAAAATAAGTTGAATGAAGAAAAGCTAATGACCACATGTCCTATTTTGTTGCGTGGTCTTACTCAAGACCACCTGGCTGAAGAAATCACATAAATACACTAAGAGACAAAACGGAGGTTATAGAAGAAACGAAAGAGAACATGACTCTTAAAAAAAATGCAATACTTGGTCTTCAAGCGAGAGAATTCAACTGCAGATAAAAATGACAAAAATAAAAAACAAAAAGTCAATCCACAAATTCAAAACAAGTTGAGTAGAACATAGTAGTAGACGTTAAAATATTTATCAAAAAACACAAGGTAGATGATTACTTGTAATAACGATAGAAAGCATAATTGTAACATCTGATGTTGTATATGTGAAAGCAATGGATAATGGTAGCATGGGTAGAGAAAAGGAGAAGAATAAGTGTGAGATGCGTTCTTTTCATTTTAAATTTAAGTTAAAGTTCATTTTTTCCTCTTTGTATCATTTTCCCTTAATGTGTGTTCTTGAGTGGAGAAGCACTTCATAGGGTGCGAAGCATGTGCTTTAAATACGTATCAAGTAACAAGTTTGAACTACCAATTTTATAATTTAAAGCCTTAACAAACTTATAACTTACAAACATAAATTCTTTTCAATTGAAATGAAGTCTTCTTGATTTGAACTTGACTTCTTGAGTTTCAATCATTAACTTGAGATATTCTAATGTATTTGATGAGGTTGAGCTCTACGATGTGATCTTGAATAAACTATATACTTCTTAAACACTTTAAGATCATTAATTCTTTAACTTCATGAGTTATGAATCATCAAACACGAGCAGTGTTTTAAATGTCGGATATCAGGGAAATGTCGGATGTCGTAATCGGATGTCGGATTTCGAATTTCGGAGATATTTCGAGGCCATTTAGTAAATTTCAGATGTCATGACGGATAACAAATATGCATCCTAGATGTCTTAAATAATGTAATTTAAAAATTCTTATCAAGATAATACATACACAACTTATGCAAAATTACATAAATATGTTTAGGATATATATAATTAACTTAAACATTTTGCATATATTCACTAATCCATTATTAAAATTTCTCAATTGCTCCAACTTCTAAGACCAATCAACATATGGGTTTTTCCCAAAATGTCTATCGGATTTTTTCCGAAATGTCGGCCGACATTTTTTAAAACGCCGTTTCAAATGCGGGTGGGGATGTCGTGGCGGTGAGGGCTTGAAAACGAAATATCGGCCGACATTTCGAAAATGTCGGCCGACATTTAAAACACTGAACACAAGTGATTGTACCCTTGTGCCAACATTCCCTAATAAATAGGGTGTTTATAGAGTCAGGTTTCCTAATCTTAGCCTCCAAGTAAGAGTCCAAGTTGAATTAGGAAATCAGTCCAGTCTCTAGTTAATCAAACCCAAGTATAATAACATCAAAATATCAGATCTGATATTCATATCAATATTCAAGAGAGCCAAATATGCTCGGATACATCTAATGTGATTTTCGAAGTAAAGAGGAAGTTAGATATACCTTCGATGTTTCAATGGAAGATGAGATCATTTGTAGCGCTTCTATATCCATCTTGAATTCCGTAGTTTTGTCCACATGTCTCGATGGATCAGAAGCCTTATTTTCATGAAGGGGTTTTCTCCGAGCACAAAGATCAAGAGAAGAAATCTAGGATGGAGGCTTGGGTTTCTTACAACTATTTTTGCATGAGACTCCTCTCATAAAGAGGCTATTTATAGAGTTAGATTTCCTAATCTTAGCCTCCAAGTACGAGTCCAAAGTTTAATTAGGAAAATCCAATCTCTAATTTATCAATCCCAATTCCTAATTGGATTTTACCCAAGCTAAAGCAGCGTAGATTGGTCCCCTCTCTCGCCCAACCCTAGCCCATCTGGCTCGTGCGTAGGTCTGGTGCGAGCGGACTTAGGTCCGAACCAAATGGATAGGGTTCAGGTCCACCGAACAACAAATAATAAACTGATCTCTTTTAACAAAGTTCTACTCAGGAGAGCACTTGAGAAATCAGCTTAAATTCTCATGTTTAAACTATTTGATTCAATATATCTCCATTTGTGGTTAATATTTCTTTCAGTGTTGTGAGAGCTATAATATTCTTGAATACAATTTACAATGATGGACAACGTGGTGGCATCCATATGGCCTTCCCTAATCTCTGTGCTACTTGATTTAAAATATCGAATTTTAGTTTCAGAATCATTAAATATAATAATCATATAGCATGTTTAAAGAAAAATCAAATGTATAATGATATTTTGGACGTGTTCCCATGTAACTCATCTAAAATGATGCTGCTTTCATGCATTATGGCTTCCCAATTGCTGGAGATGCTAGCATAGTGTGTGTGTGTGTGTGTGTGTGTGTGTGTGTGTGTGTCTGTGTGTGTGTGTGTGTTCATATTTAGTTTTATCCTTGTTGATTTATATCTCTCCTGAGCAGTTTTTGTGTTTGAATAGTTGATGGAAATGATGGATTTTGTTTTAATTGTGCAACTGAACTCATGTTGCTTCAGGTGTCAGATGCTCCAGAAATTCATTCCAATGGTTTTCATGTTAAATTTGATATAACAGAAGGTCAGATTGGTTTTGTTCTGCCGACTATAATTTCTCCATGTAATATTGACTTGTATAACCAGCAAATTTTGTGCAATTCTGATCAAAGTGATGCTACCTCTTGGAACACTTGCATTGTGCTTCCTTTCAATTCAAAGATTAAAAAAGATACTGGTGTGGTTCCTATTATTTCGATGTTTTTAGATCTCCATCCATCCCTGCTACTTTTTCTTCAACGGCTTCGATGTATTAAATTTAAGAACATGCTTGATGATAAGCTAACGACTATGAAAAGAGAACGTTTGGAAGATGGCATAATAAAGGTTTCTCATGGCAAGGTGCAAATGTTTTGGTTGGTGGTTGATAAAAATCTGCAAGCGTCTGTTGTTCGGCCTGATGTCCAATCTACAAAAATTTCAGTAGCATTCACTCTGCGGAATTCCAATAATGGAGATTATATGCCAGACCTTGATCAACAGCCTGTCTTTGCTTTTCTTCCTTTAAGGAACTACGGGCTGAAATTTATTTTGCAAGGTGATTTTATTTTACCATCATCAAGAGAAGAAGTTGATGGAGACAGTGCATGGAACCAGTGGTTATTGTCAGAGTTTCCTGATTTATTTGTCTCTGCAGAAAATTCATTTTGTATGCTTCCTTGCTTTCAAGAGAGTCCAGGTAAAGCTGTTACCGCTTTCATGAGTTTTGTTCCACTTATGGGTGAAGTTCATGGGTTTTTTTCTCAACTTCCTCATATGATTCTGTCTAAATTGCGGCTGTCAAGTTGCTTGCTTCTTGATGGCTCCAATGTGGAATGGGTTCGTCCATGCATGGTGCTGAGAAATTGGAATGAGGATGTAAAAAAGTTTTTACCTGACACATTGCTTAAACAACAGCTTGGACTTGGTTATCTGTGCAAGGACATAATCTTGCCTGATTCATTAGCAAAGGCATTGGGTGTTCAAGAATATAGTCCGAGATTTTTAATCGATCTCCTATCATCAATATGTCATTCTAGTGATGGTATTAAGGTATTGGGGTTAGATTGGCTTTCTTCTTGGCTCAATGCTCTTTATTCTTCCTTGAAATCATTATCAGTTCATTCTTCTGGATATCCATCTTCTGCAGCAGTCGGCACTGAATCAGACCTTCTCAACTGCCTTAGACAAATTTTCTTTATTCCACTTTCAGATGGTTCATATGGATCATTGGCTAAAGGGCCAATCTGGCTACCATTTGATGTTTATAATTTCAAATTTGAAGGTGAAAACAATCCTAAGCAATTCCCTGGTCTTTATGCTAGACTCCGAACTGTTAATCCACTCCTTTTCTCTACAGAAAGCACAAAAAATGAAAGAATAGAGGAGACTAAAGCGGACAACCTGATAAGAGTGCTGTGTAAAATTGGTGTTCAGCAGTTATCTGCTCATGATGTTATCAGAAGTCATATTTTGCCATCTATATCCATTGGAAGGACAACAAGCGATGATGCCAACTTGATGATCGAATACCTCTCGTTTATAATGATCCACCTTCTATCTGCCTGCACTAATTGTAATACTGAAAGGGATGACATAATCTTCGAATTACGAAAGAAGCCAGTGGTGCTAACCAATCATGGGTATAAATGTCCCATTGAGGATCCAATTCATTTCAGCAAAGAATTTGGCAATTCTATTAATATGAATAAGTTGTTAGATAATACAGGCATCAAATGGAATGAGGTCAGCACCATCTATTTGAAGCATTCCAGTACCCGATCATTTTCAAAAAGACGGTCAATGTGGAGGGAATTTTTCAAGGAATTAGGTGTTACTGATTTTGTGCAAGTAGTTCATGTTGAGAGGAATGTAGTAGATGTTCTCTATTCTGGGATTAAGGGAACCTTATCTACTGGGAATGTTTTCCCTAGTAATTTGCTTGTCAAGGACTGGGAATCACCTGAGTTGCTCCACTTATTATGTGCACTTTCTTCAAATAAATCTTCAGATAAGTGCAAATATCTACTAGAAGTTCTAGATATAATGTGGGATGATTGTTATAGTCAAAAAGCAAAATGCTACGTCCCTTCTCAATCTGAAGAGGAAAGTGCGGCCTTTGATTCATCTTTTATGAAAACCATTCACAAATTCAAATGGGTACCCTCTAGCATTGATGAAGATGTTCACTATCCCAAGGATCTTTTTATGATTGTGAATCTGTGTGTTCCGTTCTTGGTGTTCTTGCTCCATATGCTGTTCCAAAGGTTAGTCTGTTTATGTGAAATAGTTGTAAATTTGAAGCATTCTTTTCCAAGCTATATCATTTTTCTCTACATTTTTCTATTGGACCTATATTAAGATTTTTAAAAATAATTTATGTTTTAAGGTCTTGTATGTTACAAACACCTTGTTGATCATTTATTTCCTATTAGTTTAGTTGTTGCTTTGTGCTGGAAACTGGACATAGTTCTGGTAAAATGGAGCTGTTTTTGACAGCTAAAGATCACATTTATTGGCCTAAACTTTTTATTCTTCAAAGCAGGTGACTTGCAGAAGATTTTTGGAAGATATTCAATTCAAGGTTCAAGTCACTCTTGATGATTCTTTGAGAGTGATCCAATTCTGGAGAGACTCTGAGGTTTCTGTTAGGTAAACTTCAGTGATTGTGATTCTTTGTATCTAATTGTAACATGCTTATTTTGTTATTCTTCATCTTATTTTGTATTTACTGTGTGTTGTATTCTATCAGAAGTTATTGACATCAATCCTTTATTCAACTTTATCTATTTTAATGAAGCATGATCATTTGGCATACAACAATGTCCATTGTCATTCTTTTCCATTCTCTATTCCCACTTCTTTTTTCCTTTATGTACTTGCAATTCTAGAATTTTATAAATCAAATCAGTAAAGTTTCCTGATAAATAAATCAGATGTGAAATCAGGAAACTCTGACAATAACCACTGGTTCCATGCACTGTCTCCATCAACTTCTTTGCTGGGCAATCTATTTTTCTAAACAAAGTTTTCTAAAAAAGTAAATTTTTTAATGTTGATGCCAATCTGTTGAATCAATAATGTTGATACCGAAATTGCAAGCCAAAATAGCTGAATTTAAGTCGAATCAAACACTTAGACAAATACTGCACAAAAGAACAAATATCTGATATGATTTTAGAGATTCTCAAGCGTAGTAGAATAAAAGGTTTTGCGACATCCTCAAACTAAGTAGAATAAGAGGTTTTAAGATTATTAAAACTCTAGAATAGGAGATTGAAAGATCCTCAGATTCACTAAAAAGAACTAGGAAAACACACTGACTTTAGAAATCACCTAAAGGGGGAGTGAATAGTTGATGGATATATAACTATGACAAATAATGCGGAATTAAAAATTACTAGAAACTAATAAGCACAAGTGAACAATATCAAAACACAAGAGTAAGATAGCAATTATAAATAGAGTAATAAAAAGCATGAAATAAATATAGAGAGTAGAGGTAGAGTGAGAGAAAGCAATCGTAAACACAGATGATTTGTTTCGAGGTTCGAGCCACCGCTTTACGTCCTCGCCTTCACCGCAATAAGGAATTTCTACTAGAACTCGATCCTGCAAGACGCTTCTCTATGTGTTCTCACAGGAACGAATCGAACCCGCAAATCCTCTCACTCGGTGCTGCAACACCATACAATGACGAACCCACAAGCTCGCTTTAAAACTGCAACCTCTACAATGCTCAATACAAGGAGGCGATAACTCAAGGATCACCCAAAAGAGGCTCACTAAAATAATCCCTATAATTAAGAGGAGAGATATGTAACTTTAAGATTGTGGTGAGTGTAACTTTGAGAATGTAGGAATGAAGAACAAAACTCTTGAGAAATTCTTGTATTGAGAAAGAAAATAGCTTAAGAAAATTTTCTCTTGAAAATATTTGTTAGTCCTTGTAAAAATGATTCAAAATGATTAAACGAAAGTTCTTTTAAGTTTTTAAAGACCACCTATTTATAGAGGCCCAAAACATAGAAGAAGATCAAATATAGTCGTTGGGAATTAACCCATTAAGGAAAAAAATAAAAACTAGCCGTTTGGAAAAAAACCAAGCCTTAATTAGCATCAGTCGACCGGTCAGTCAACCGCCAATGGTCAGATTTTTGATCGTTAGGGTTTCCTAGTTGACCGTAATCCCAAACAAAGAGCAAAAGCAGTCATCGATCAATCAGTTGGTCGACTGACGTGCACAGTCAAATTTTGAATAGCTTGTTCACAGATGATAGACCAGTCAGTCAACTGGCAGAGCAAAAAGATCTGCAGAGCGATCGACTGGTCGGTTGACCGACACAAAGCGAAAAACAAGAAACAGATTTTGAAATAATTTTTAATCTTTTTAACAAAAATTCTTTAATAAAACCATCACAAAATAAAGTCTATGTGATCAATTTGAGTCCATAATTTTGTGATAAAAAATCAACACAAAAAAATGTAGAACTATATTTTGCAGAAGTTTTCTAAAAAATCACTTTGAAAACTAAGCTTAAATAAGTTAAAATAGTTTTTCAGAATATAAGAGATAAAAGCTAGTTTGTGTTGGAATCCATGAGCTAGCACCATCCGTACTCTTTATTTTAACAAAACTAAATTCTTACACAAATACAAAAATACAAATCTTCTCATGAAAGCTATTATCTTTGCATCTTGATCCTTTGAGCTCGATACTCGTGACGTGTCCCATGTTTGTATCTTGTTTGTGCTACGGCTCTTGGATCATCATTTTGAGGGCTTCAATAACACGTGCCTTTATGAAGAAGCCAAATGCAATAAACGAAAATCCTAAAACTTATTTAGATGAAATTGTTAGTATCTATAACCACATGTGTTTTATTATCATCAAAACAAAAGGTAAATAGCCTTTGGGCTAACAATTTTTCCCTTTTTTATGATGACAAAACACATGGAGTTATTTAAATAATTTTAGAAGAAACTTCAAGTGAAGCCCCCCCTAAACCAATGCATATGATAAATATACAAGTTAAGGTCAATGCATCAAAAAGAATAATAAAGGATATTCAATACGAATTCTTATGCAAAGCATTTATGCATATAAAGATATAAATATAAAGAGTCATATGCATAAATGATTTTCTCCAACCATCCTATACCTCCATCCTCCAAAATAAGGGGTTGATGGATGGTCACAAAAGTATAATATAAGAAGATACATACTATCAACACACACACAAAAAATATGCGTCAAGATCAATATACTAACACATAAATAGAGACCAAACCATATCTAAAAAAATCTCATATACATTAGCCAAATGAATTCTTATACCATAAATAAATAATCATAAAATCATAGCCAAATGAAATCTGATGCCATGAATACCATAAACAAATAGTCATACCATAGACAAAGGATCTCATACCATAGACTCAATCCACAAACCATTTCAGGGATCCAAAATATATGCTAACATTCAAAACAAAAAGGAAATATCACAAAGTCAAAGTGCTAACATTCACAAAGTGAAAATACATAAGTGTTTTAATACAAAACAAATTTCACAAAGTACTTAAATACAAATACCATCATCCACAAGGTACTTAATACCAAAGAAGTTATTTAAAATAACTTTAACATCCATCATAGCTCTTTCTCCCCTTTTTTGTCAACATCATAAAAGGGGAGCTCAAGCATTGTCATCTCCAAGGGAAGAAGTGTTCGGCTGAAAATCTGGATCTTTAGGACGACCAGGCGCTGAATGATACATCTCGGAGGCATCAGAAGGAATGACCCACGGATCAAAAGGAGGACCCGTTGCAGGAAGAGGTCGAGTAAAACCATCTGGCATAGGAATGGGCCAATCATTCCTGGAAAAACTCACATCCACAGATCTCTGGAGATAACGAATGGAGGAGCGCACATATGACATATCATTTTAATACTGTTGTAACTCGGATTGATTCGCCAAGCTCGGTTGTGGCGGTAAACTTAAGAGATAAATCCTGTATATAAGTCATAACAGTGTATGGATATAACAGTGTATGGATCTACTGAAGATGAGGTTGACCCAGAAGCAAATGGTACTTGGCGCTGACAGGAGGAACATGTGCATGAACACGAGCGTCAGTTTGCATTCTCTTTAAGAGTGTACTATTTATGTCCACAGAGGGGGCAATGGCTTTCTCACCAGAAAGATCAATTTTTAAATATTAAAAGAAGAGTAATAATCATCCTGTAGGGGATATTTCTACTCGGAATCAATAAGTATTCAGAAAGCATAAAGTCGACAATGAGTTTAAGGATATTAACTTTAGTACCTTTCAGAAGGTAATAGATGAGAAAAGCGGATCTTAAGGCGTGACTATATTCTCCTAATTTTGGAAGGTGATTATATAACATGGTCTTAGTTAGGACTTAAGTGGTAAGAGTATGGTACTTTACCTCTGCATTCTTCACTAGACCCGGGTTCTCATCGTCATGCAGAAGACGAAAGGTGGTGAGAACCAGTGTTCTAAATGGTGGCCACAGCGGCTACATCGGCCGGAAAAATTTATCAGAGATGGGGATATATCGGGGATATTTTCAAAAATCGGATGTCAAAATCGGACTGTAATATACATATCTTCTTTCTTAAATCGCATTTCAATAAAATAATATGTGCATAAATTATATAAATCTACATAAAACATCTTACTTATATGTTTAAGATATACTTAACTCGATAACTTGTATTAAACCTATGAATCACTACCCAAGTGTAGAATCTTCAAAAATGCCACATTGCCACATCACTCGAATTACCCAAATACCTAATCTAGAAATTGGGTGTAAAATGCTATATCGGGTTCAAAATCGCCGAAATTACGGCCGATATATCGGGTCCATGCCTATTTATCAGTGATTTTGGATGAAAAATGCTATATCGGTTTGGATGTGCCAAATCATTGCGGTTAGGTGCTGTAAACGCAATATCGGCGCAATATTGGGGTTATATCAGGGATATTTAGAACACTGGTGAGAACAGTCTCACCGACAGGATAGTCAAAATCATATATATCAAAGTGAAAGATATCGCACCCTCACACAACAATTGAAAGATTAGAGCGAATCTCTCAAGAGAAATATTGATATCGATATTCTTAACCCTAAATTGAATACGATTATCACTGGAGGTCATGTTAGAATAAAAATATTGACCTAGCTTAGGGTAAACTTGTTCCTTTACAGTAACAAAGTACTCTAGGGAACTCGTTCTCAAAATCGGGGCAAGGTTCAGATGTTCAAAGTCAGCTAGTACCACAGTGCGATCCGAGGTAACATGTTTGTAACAAATTATGAAATGTTTAAACATGCAATTATCATTAACAAACACATTTTCAGTCTAGAAGATTTGGGCTGTTTAGATTTTAGAGTTCCTGGATGCTTGGTGGACTTTTTGTAAATAATGCGAAGATGAACTGAGAAATCAACAAAAATTATGCAGAAAATATGAGAACAAGAAAATTGAAGAACCAGGAGAGAGATGAAAATTACCTTGGTGAAAATCCAAATAAACTTTCCCAATCAAGAGACTTTCAAGTGAACTAATGAAATCCAAGAAATTTTGAAAAGAAATTGAAAGATGAGGGAGAATTTAGAGGTGGAAGGAGTTGGGTTAGAAGAGGGGTTCAACAGATGAAGAGAAAAAATGAGAGAGATGTGAAAAATTAGGGTTTTAAAACAGTTTAAATAGCGACAGGTTGGATGCTCGTTCGACCGGTCGATCGACCAAAGAAACCCGAGACCACTGTAAAAAAAAAACTTCAAAAGTTGGTTAACCGGTCAGTCGACCGATAAATCCAGAGAGCACTGTAAAACAAGTTTTCAAAAGTTGGTCGACCGGTCGGTGGCCTGATGAATCCCGAGAACTCTGATAGAAAGTGATCATCAATGTCGGTTGACCACTTGGTCTACCGACCTAAGATGATAGTTTGTCATGCTAACTACTGGTCAACTGGACCAGCTCGAAAATAAAATTTAAGGACTTCAATACTAAGATTATTTTTCAAAATAATAGCTAAAGGATATTTAAAAAGTATAAATATTTTTGGACGGGATATGTTTATCAAAACAAACTAAATCTAAACCTAAATTCATATGATAATTTTCAAAAAATATTTAAATCATTTTAAAAAATATTTTTCACCCAAAAGTATAATAGTATATATATACTCATTCAAGTAAGTGATGTTTAAATACACTCATAGACATAGGATATGGAACACATAAGAAGTGTTTAAAGCTATCAACATGTATGTGTATTACATCAACAAGCAAGATATCAATAGAATTTAAACCTATTATTTATTGAAATTTAGAACAAGTTAAGAATTAATCATGTAAATGCATGAAACATGTTAAGCAAATAACATTGAGATCAAATCATGTACATGCATGTTTAACAACTCATCATAGCAAACAAATAAATAACAAGAGTAGAGATCTAGACAAATCAAAGTTTTTGTCAAGGTGGAGATGTTATCGATATATGCTAGCAATCTCCAAAAAGAGGTGGTTGACTCCCACCTTGCTCCCTTAATAGCGATGCATTAAATTTGTATCTTCATCAAGCTCTAATACATCAACCACCAAGGTGTTGTCTCCTCCTACGTCTTGAAGGAGGACTCACCTACATCAAAAAATATAGGAGTATTCTTTGGTACTCAAATCTTTTTTTGTCTTATATTGTTAGTACTCTCACGAACCCAAATATTTTTTATTTTTCATGTATAACTTGGCATAACAAAATGTTGCTAAATAGCCTTTGCTGTCATAATGTGTACAAGTGTACACCTTACCATAAATAAATGCATGATTGTGTTGTGCATTGTGAACATGCGTGGTGTTTGCTTATGAAGTGTGTTTTTCTTGAGTTTTTTTCTTTTGAAAATGTAAAGAAATAAAAAAACCCTAAAAGATGATTGAATTGTGGATAAAAGAGAGTTACAAGATATATATAGAAGACAAGAAGATATGAGTAAATATTGGTAATCACCCAATAATCCAATAACCCAAATACTAATGGCTTAACACTCCTCAAACTGGAGCATAAATATGCAACATGTACAGCTTGTTACAAAGAGTAGAAAACACCTAAGTTGAGGCAGCTTAGGTAAGTAAATCAGCTAACTACTTCGAGGACGGTGTGAACTGGAACATAACCCCACCTTCTAGGTCCAAGCATCCCTGACAAAGTGACAATCGACCTTAATGTGCTTGGTCCTTTCATGAAACACTGGGTTCTGGGTAATATAAATGGCAGACTGATTATCACAATGCATCCAGGCTGTTTGAAACTAAGCTCTATCAGTAATTTTTTAACCACACCATCTCACATGCTATATGAGTCATAGGTCTGTACTCAGCTTCAGCACTTGAGTGAGAGACATCTTGTTTTTTTCTCTTTCAAGTCACAAGATTTCCTCCAACAAAGATGCAATAGCCAGTAGTAGAGTTTCTATCCCTTCTTTCATTAGCATACCCTGAATTAGAGTATTCAGAAATGTGTATATGTCCATGTTTCCTATGCACCAACCCTTTTCCTGGAGAACTTTGATGTAAGTTAGAGCCCTCATCACAGCTAACTAATGGGTCTCTCTAAGCTGATGCATGAATCTACTCAGACTTGAAAGAAAACACGACAACCCACCTCTTCTCATCTTGAAACAAAACACGACAACAATCTCTAATTTGGCTTGTTTTCAAGCTTTCAAAACACACAGGGATTTTTATTCCAACATAAAGCTATGTTTGATCATTGGTTACAGTATAGCTTGAAGCCTTTACTTTATTCCCCCTCTCGCCATTGGTTGAATCACTGCCAAGAGAACTCGAGCCTCTCCAGGAAGTGCCTTGTTTCTGAAATTTGTCGGCAACACTTTGACTTAGTTGATGTCTCACTCTAATCTTCCTTGAAGCTCCACATCAGATTTAGCTCTCTTCCAAGCTTTTCGCTGAAACCTTTGTGCTCATCAGCACCTAATCCAGAGATGTGGATCATCCAAGGCACCTTAGCATGGCATACTGTTGGAATCTGAGTTTGAAAACAAACTTCTCCTCAGGAGGATAGATGAAGTTTGATGCAAACTTCCTTTTGCAATGTTGCTTGAAGGTCCACCTTTTCCTTACTATAATGTATCCTCAATCTTTATTACTCTTCCTCAAGCTGGAGTAGGATATCAATTCTGCCCACCTGTCACAAAGCAGGGAAAAACTTCTCGAAAGCGCTTTAGTAAAGATATCACCAATCTTGCCACTTGAAGTAACACATGAACTGATGATCCTCTTGGCCATCACCTTATCTTTAATATAAAATGTCAACCACCTTAGTATTGTTTGTCCTTTCATAGAAAACTGGTTATTAGCAATATACATCGCAGTTTGATTACACAATGCATCACCAAGATCTTGGACAAACCACACCCATATCACAAAAAAGAGACTGATATTCCACCATAGTACTGAATTTAGCAACAACAGTTTGTTTCTTACTTCTCCGGGTGATTAGATTTTCTCCAACAAACATATAGGAGACATTAGTAGAATGGAGATCAAGTGGATCTCCTCCCAGTCAGCATCAAAATACCAATTACATCAAGATGAGTCAAAAACCTATAATACAGTTCATTACAAGGGTCGCCCTTGAAGATATCACAAGATATGACATGCAACACTCCAATGCCTCTCACCAATCACCTTCTTCATATGAAGGTCTTGAAACACATAAAGATGGAGAAAAAGCCACTGACAGTTTAAAATTTTAGTCAATTGATTAACAAACAATAGATTAAATGGAACACCATAAATATGATGGGCATATGATGAAGTAATAGATGAAGTAGGAGTAACAATATCAGTGCCTAATGAACTTAGAACTACCATTAGCAAAGCAAATAGAAAACTCAGTATACAGACAAAATGTAGAAAATAGTGAAGATTTACAATTCAAGTAGATGTTCCAAAACTAATTACCCAAGTAGATGATGCACTGACAACACAATAAAGCAGCTAAGTTTGAGGTGGAGTTAAATGCATATTCTACAAATAGGGAGTCATACTCTGCCAATCATCCAAGTAGATGATGTACTGGCTAGACAAAATATACATGGAGGGGCAGAAGTATCTACGTTTGAAGTGGAGACTGAATGCTCCTCTGCCTTGGTAACAATTGCATAACCAACAGTTGAGGAGGATATGGCAATATATCCCTATGCTATATAAGCTGAGCCAAGACTCTAACAAGTAGGCAGACTGGGGGGGAAAGAAGTTGAGGCAGGACCCTCTAGCAAGTAGGCAGACTAACGCGAACATGTCAATGCTAGTTTTCCATGTAGCTCTCACTATCTATCAATAGTACGATTGCTCTTGTTACCAGTGTGACTTCCATGAGCAAAGCCACAACCCAAGAACCACGACGAACCTCAAGAAGAAGACAACCTCAAATAGTACCTTGTCCAGCAGATGAGAACAAGGTACTCTGAGTGTGTAGACTGTTAGAAGATGAAGGTTATAATACCCCCTTTGCTAGGAAGAACCTATCGCCATGTTGGTGTCCAAGTAGCACTCATACCACACAGAAATTCACAGAAATACAACTTCTCCATTGCCTTTTAAGAGTCTAGATCATAAGTCCGAGGATGGTACTAGTTAAGTTCATTGATTATACCTTTGAAGTGGCTATGATACTTTCGTCTCGTGTCCTTGTCAGAGACTAAACATATCCTCATAGATCTCAAAAAGCCTTAACAGTGTCACAAAACGCATCCCAAATCTCCTTTTCATTGGAACATGAAAATAGTAGAACAGATTGTTCCATGCTGTTCCACAATCAGGTTATCACAAGGTAGTTATCCCATTCTAACTCGTCAGCAAGTTCCTCAGGAGTTTATCATGGTTTTAGAATGGTTGTTCAAAAGTATCCCTCCTTAGACTTCTCCCACAACAAGTAGTTTTCCCATTTAGGTTTACTGTAGTGATTGAATGCCTACAAGATCATGAATATATCTGATCTCAGCCATGGTTATAGACATATACAATAATTTATTAGTATATGTAACAAGGATATTCTTGTAATTTGTTATTATTGTTCATTTATATAAAAGGAGGTTAGCACAATCTCGGGTAAGTTGTTTATTCTCCAAACCTAACATAGCATCAGAGTGATGCTTTTAGGTATCATGAGACCTCTCCTCCATCAACAGTTGCGCCTCCATCATCGCCATGATGAGTATCACCATCTTCTTCTTCTTATCTTTTTTTTTTTTTCTTTTTCTTCTTCGGAATGTGATCTGAATTTGAGTTTTGCAACAAAAAAAATTATTACGCACGTCGACAGTATCGCGGCGGTTACTGTTGATGAACAATTTTTGGACTGAAATTGTTTTGGTCAAATGTTGGTATATCAAAGTTTGATTATTGTTTTTTTTGTTAGTTTGGAGTTTTGTTAATTTAAGGCTGAAATTATTTTGGTCATATATTGGGATATCGAAGTTTGTTTTTGGTGATTTAAGAGTATTCTTATATTTTTGGGCGTTCTAGGCGCATTAATGTGTTTCGTTTGATTTCATTTTACTTGGATTTGATAGTTTTACTAATGAATTTAAGGATCTTACAAAACCTCTTCTTGTACCTAGTTTGAGGATTTTTTGAAAAATATTTTCTTCTACTGAATTTGAGAATCTTTAAAAATCCTAACTCTATTCAGGAAGATGAATATTTGACTTTTTCTGTGCAGTCTTTGCACAAGTATTTGGTTCAACTCAGATTCAACGTGTTTTGTTTTTCAACTTTGACATCAAGAGCAATGATTAAATAGTTTGAAGTATTAGAGTATGTAACAATTACGAGTATTTCTTGTAATTTATTATTAATTTTCATTTATATAAAGAGTAGACTATCTCAATCTAAGACAAGTCATGTATTCTCCAAACCTAACAGAATCAAAGAAAGGGAAGAACTAGAAGGGCTAAAGAAGAATATGAACGAGAAAAACAGGAATGCAATTCTTTTCTTACCACATTTTTTATTTTACTGCATTTCTTTTTAGATCAAATCTGTTGTGATAAGATCAGATTTGAGCGTGTGGCTTTCGTGGAGGCAGATGGGTGTTGAAGGTGGAGGTGGGTAGGTCTATTGAAGGTGGAGGCGGGTGGGCTGTTGAAGAGGAAGTGGAGGCAGGTTGTGTTGTTAAAGATGGAGGCAGGAGGATGTTAAAGATTAATGTGGATGCATGGTTCAAAATCGCAGTCTCAGCAGGCACCATTTCACATCAGTCGCGGCGTTGCGAAATGAACTAGGACGAGATGCTCGAAGCGCTACATAAAGGGCTAAAAAAATAAAAAAATCACGATAAATCGTAAAAAATATAAACATCAATTCTTATGTATCACATATCCTAAATAAGTTTAAGAGATGGATAGAGAATATGATGATTTGGAGGTTAATTTAAAAAATAAGGTAAATATGAGGAAACTCAAAAATTAAAAAAAATATATAAGGGGGGAGATTGGGTCAGATCTCTCTCTCCCCCGATCTCCCCCCCTTTTCCCCTCTGATATCTCTCCCCCCTCTTCAATCTCCCCCTCCTCGCCGATCTCTCTCCCCCTCCCCCTCTGATCTCTCTCCCCCCTTTTCCCTCTCTCCGTCGATCTCTCTCTGGTTGGTGGCAGCGTGAACAGCGGCTAGAGGCGGGGGGAGAGAGGGATCTGAGGGGGAGAGAGAGCTGGCTGGAGGTGGCGGTCTGGAGACGGGCAGGAGGCGGCAGCCTGGAGGCGAACGAACGGCAATTGATTAAGGTTTTTTTTTGTTTCCTTTTTCGATATTGACTCGGGCTGTTTACACCCACTCCGACATTAACTAGGCCCCAACTCAGAGTTGACTCGCTCGAATCAGCCGAGTCAGGCCATTCTTGTCGTGAGTCGGCCGAGTCGAGGCTGAATCGGTCAACACCTTTCAAAAATGGTGACTCGCGGATCGTTCTCGGAACGGCAAGCGCCGTTCCAGATACGACTTGACCGAGTCGGAACTGACTCGGCCAAGTTTTTGAACCTTGTGTGGATGTGCGGGGACTGAAAAGAAGAGGAGTGGTGTGGGTTGGAGCAAATGGGCTTGGATGATTCAGGTTGAGTGTAAATAGATGGGTTCATATTGAGTGGAAGAAGATGGATGATGGAAGAAGTTTCACAATGCCCAAAGTATCGCCCGAATACCATGATATATTGGAGAGTGATGACACAACCCTAGCTTAGGGTTGTCCTGTTATTTATATAGATAGAAAATATAGAAAAGTACATAAACACCCACAGGCTCTAATACCCTCAAATTGTTTGTAATAATAATTAATTGTAGTACAGAAAAAAAAATTTTATGATCTCATTTTTTTTCTCCGTAAACTCAATAAGCTCTATTTCATGAAATTTGGATGCTCCTTTCATCTTAAAAGAATTGTGTCTGTAGATTGGTGCATGTAACTGCAGATCATTTCAGGCACTGTCAGTACCCTGAAATATTCATTTTTAAGCATATTTTCCACATTGTAGGCTTGAATTTAGTAAAGCAGGTATTTGTCTTCACTTGCAGCCTCTCTCAAATGTCTAAATTCTACACCTTCATTCGGGATGAATTGTCTTTGTCAAAGGAAAAGATTACTGAAGTCAGAACCAGTATCTCTATATTTGTTCCATTGGTTTATACCACCAGTTACATGAATGTCGCACGTGGCATATTTATGCCTCCAGACAAAGTGTATTGGCATGACCCAACTGGCTGCTTCGATCGACTGAAGGGAACACATGATGAACATAATTCAGCTAGTGAGACCAACTCTCCCCCAAGCATGACACTAGCCAATCTTTATCCTGGCCTTCATGATTTTCTTGTGAATGATTGTGGCGTCCTTGAGACTCTTCCTTTTTGTTCATATCTTCAAATACTGCTCCAGATGTCAAGAAACAACTTGCCTTCACAGGCTGCTCATGAAGTAAGTATCTTACCTATCTAACATAAACCATTTACTTGTCACAATAGCTCAGCTATGACTACATTAACTGTATATGTTTCTCTAAGCTAGATTGCATATATTTGTTATGTTCTTTGTTATTCAGGTTTTTCAGGTTTTTCTTAAGTGGGCTGATGATCTCAAATCTGGTTTAATAAATTCTGGAGAATTACTTGCCTTGAAAGAGAGCCTTCTAAAACTAGAAAACACAGTGCTTCCAACAGTGCAAGGTAAATGGGTATCCCTCCATCCCGACTTTGGTATTGTATGCTGGTCAGATGATGACGAACTCATGGAGCAATGTATGCATCTCAACGATGTATACTTCTTACAATTTGGTGAGCTAACTGGCCTTGAGAAGAAAATGCTTTCTTGTAAAGTGGCTTCACTGATGCAAAACATAGGCATTCGGGCTCTCACAGAGGTATGCTCTCCTAGTGTATGGATGATTTGTACATAACTATACTTTGAGTTCTCGAGTATCATTATTCTGCAATCTGTTGTCATTCAGGTTGTATCTCAAGAAGCCATATTTTATGGTATAGCAGACGGAAGAGAAGTAGCATCTTTAATTAGATGGGTTATTCCTTACATTCAACGCTATCTATTTAAGTTTCATCCTGATATGTACTTTGACTTAAAGCATTGTAGATGTGAGAAACTTGCACAATTACAGGTGATTGCTGTTGAGAAATTATTCTATAGGTATTCCCGTAATGGACATTCTACTGCCAATACGAAAAGATACGAATGCAGCTGTCTTCTGCAGGTACGTCATTCTGAGGTCTTGTACTCTTCTTCGTCTTTTTCTGTAGCAAATGGATAATACAGCATTGATCTCCATGCTCTAAACTATTTATAGATTAAAAATCATGTAGTTTGAGATCAACGAATATCTCTTGAATGGAATAAACTTATACCACTAGATGTATGAGATAGCGATCATCAAACTGCATGATATTTTATTTACTTAGAGTATGGAGATTGTATTCAGTGTAGTAGCGAGAGAGATTGACTGCTCTTTTGGGAAGATTTTGGGAAATCCTTCGCATTCAAATTCAATGATAGGGAAACCAAGTTATAAATTCTCATTCCATTCAAGTTGATCCATGTCATTTATGAGTGCTTAGAGACCTAAAGTAAAATATTTCCATTTTTTTTTTGTTATGTATAAAATGGGCAAAAGATGGACAGTCTAAATAGTAATTTTTTAAGTTTAATTATATAAAATGTTTAACACCGAACAAAGATAGTTGTCTAAGGGTTTTATTTATTTAGATCATGCTAGTGAGGCCTACCTCATTAGTAAAGGGTGGGAATAAGTTGTGGCGAGTCTCAAGTTCAAGTCCCGGCTAAGGCCTATGTTTCGGAGAAAAAAAAGTATTTTGATCATGATCAAATGATTGGATCAAGAATTTGTATGTCAAAACTCATAGATCTAAAAAACGTTCTACTTTTAGTTGTCCATTTTATATTTAGTTAATATGCAAGGGGAAATAAAAAACTTGAAAACGATTGATTTTTGGTTCTTAAACACTTTAAATGATGTACATAAACTTAATGGAGCGGATCAACCATTTGAATGGCCTAACATTGATTTTGAATGGAAAGGATTCAATTCCAAATCTCCTTTTGAAAGTAGCCGTCATGCACATGTCGACATTTTTATAGAATTGCCGTGACATACTGCTTATATTTGTCTATAAATGAAGAAGTATTGTGCCATCTTCTTTCCTGTTACTTCCACTGCTGATTTGGTATTTCTGAATAGTTTATACTGCAGTATTTCCATATCTGCCAATCCATCGGTGACGAATCTTACATTTCATATATTGATGAATTAGCTAGTACCTATAAACTTCTTATAATGCAAAACTTGTTTATTGACCAGTTGATTGATACAGGGCAACATTTTCTACACAACACCTAGTGTAGGCACTCACCAGATGTTCCTGGAATTTTCTCGCTTCTTCTTTCATGGGACTCCTGAACTACAAACAGCAAACTTTCTTCATATGATTGTAAATATGGCTGGCTCTGGTGCAGAAGAACTCGAAGACTTTATTACCAATAGTCAGAAGGTGCCTGTGCTTCCTGACGGAGAAGTTATCTGGTCTCCTTCGAGCTTATTTACACTTAATGCAAGTGAAATTTTATCACCGACTTCTTCTTCCTTCATGTTGTCTAAGAAACAACACTCAAATGTGGGCAAAAAACAATTCAGTGCCACAAACTGGCCACCTACAAATTGGAAGACTGCTCCAGACTTCTTTTCTCCTTCAAATATTCATGTCATAGAAGAACTTGGTGGTGCACAAGCTGAGAAGACACGGAATAGCACATGGAAAGGTACGGAAATGCATCAAGAACCCTGGCCAATTGCTCTTGGGGCTGATGGCAAGTACTTTGTGAAAGATGATGATTCGAGAATAGCAGCAAGCTTAACCTCACAAGAATCCACCGAAGATGGACAAGAACTGAATGTAGCTTCTAGTTATTTTCACGAAAGGATTGCCTCTAGTTCAAAAGACATACACGGAATGCCCCCTCCAATTACATGTTCATCGACACTCACCGAGAGAGATAAGCTATGCTTCGGAGTTCTCAACGAGGAGCAGTCTTATGCAACTGGCAGGCTAGGGGAGATCGTAGCTTACAAGCACTTCGCTGAGAATCTTGGTCCAGCAGCAGAGGTAAGATGGGTCAACAAAGAAGCAGAAACGGGATTACCTTACGACTTGATCATAGGGAAGGGAGCGAGCAGGGAGTACATTGAGGTCAAGTCGACGACATCAGCCACCAAAGACTGGTTCCCGATCTCAACAAAGGAATTTCATTACGCATCTGAGAAAGGAGACTCGTTCAGCATTGCTCGGGTTATCATGACCAGCCCTACCAATGCAGAGATTTCTATATTCAAGAATCCATTAAAGCTTTGTAGGGAAAACATATTGCAGCTGGCTCTAATTGTGCCAAGCAGATCAGATGTCTCCGTTACCTAGTTTGGTACTTGGCTGGTCTCAGGTGAGGTCAAAATTACAAGACATTGTCCCTGCAATTGCATGCCTTGAAATATTCTAATTCCAGTGTTTGATGATATAATCCTAGTACTAAATTCGCGTTCCAGCGTTCGTTTGAATGTTTAAAGAACTAGTGTAATCTGAGCAACCTCATGATCAATTTGCAGGGAATTTTGAGGAAGAAATCTTCCAATGTGGGCACTTATCCGAAGTAAAATTTCTCCTGTAGGCGTCGAGGCATTTAGAGAAGACGGCATGCATATATTTCAGGTCCAAGGTGTTTATCGACACTTCTTTTCTTTCTGCTTCTTGGCGTCATACTGCTTGAACTTTTCTTGGATCTGCAGTTGTGACATAAAATAGTAGTTGCTTAGAATTGTAAATTTCTTTTTTGTCCCCATTTGAAACACACGAGAGATCATGGAGCTGCAAATCCAACTATTGCTTTTTGATTGATTGCAATTTTCTCATTTAAATGCAATCTGTACAATATCAAACGTATTTTTCCAACTGAGCTTCAGGTCAAGAAGCATAACACTTCTGTTGTTAGCGGATGGTTATGGGTTTGAATCTGCCCATCTTTAGAATAAAAGCATGCACTATTAGAGGTTCGTTCACTACGAGAATGATTGGTGGGTTGTGAAGTCTTAAAAACAATTCATGTGCGTGGCAGGAGGATGAAATAAGATGTGACGATAACTCTTCTCTTAGGTGAAACTGAACCAAACGGTTTGCAATTGTGGTATCATAGAGGCTCGATGATTGTGCAATTGCAACCGGGGCCGAGCAAGATGAAGTTTGAAGTGACGGGTTTTTAGGTGATGCGAGAAAAGAAAATAAAAATTCAAAGGTCGTCTTGATAAGGCTTGTGGATAAATTGACTCTGAAGTTACAAATTCGGAGGTATGTCACGGTACAAAGTGATGAGTGGTTAGAAAACGAACTGTCGAGGTTGGTTTGCAGAGTTACTTTTGATGAAGATGAATTCCTAAAGGACGAAGATGCCGAAGGAGGAAAATCTCTGAGCACCTGTTTGTCATGATATATCGTACAATACTTGCTTGTACATTAATAGGTTCATCAGTTAGATGCTTTCGGCTGACATTCTCAAATTCATCGGGCAATTCTCACTCATCGATCCTTGTGGATAGCAGTCATGTTCAAGGTTGTTGAGTATAATATTTTTCTGATGAAAATTGTAGTGGTTAAAATTTGGCCGAGCTCTGCATCTATTTATACCCGCTTCACCGTCTATATCAGGTATAGGTACATCTCCTTCTTCAAGGAGAAGAGGGATCGTTTCCCTAATCTTCAGAGCACGCATGCACACCACGCTGATAGTTCTCCTCTGCCAGTCCAACACACCGGTGGTTTTTCTCTGCCGTTTTTTTTTCCTTTTCTCCTACTGATTCTCATGCTCGAGGGTCGCTGGTGCTCCAAACCTGAAAGGTGTTTTTTTTTTTTTTTGTGTGCTTGTAACGGAAGTTTCATCCACCACAAAATAAATTTGCTTCAAATAGAACATAAACTTCTTTTGTTATGCCTGGAACATATCAAACATCTTGCAGAATAAAATGCAATCTTTTCTTAATCTTAAGATGACGACTCACGTAATGACTCTCTCTCTCTCTCTCTCTCTCTCTCTCTCTCTCTCTCGCGTCTAATTGTTATCCATCTTTCACCAAACCCGCTCTCTTAATTTAAGGAACTTGTTCAACAATACGTCCCACGACGAAATGAGCCGCTTTGTGGCTCTCTTTAAGGATGTTGGCAAAGGTGCTGACTTAACCGCAAAGAATTAGCCAGCCTTAGGAAATCCCTCAAACGTTCAGGTGGATCATCTCCTTAGGGCGTGTTTGATTATAGGAAAGTGAGGAAGTGAGAAAACTCATTTCTCACTTTCTTTGTTTATTTTGAATCAGAAATGGGAAATGAAAACCTCTTTTCCTTTTCAATTTTTTTACATCTTCTTTTTTCACTACAATTTTTTCACTTTCAGAGTGCTACAATTAATTTTGTCGTGTAAATTTCACTTGTAATAAGTCGATGCCATGTAAATCTCATGTGCAGTTCAATTACAGTCTTAAAACATCATTTCAGAATTAATTTTTAATTTAATATTATTTTATTATCAACTTTGTGGTAACTTTTCTTTTTCCTCTCCACGTTATTAATCAAATACTGGAAAATAAAATATACTTTTTTCACTTATACTTTCACATTACAATCAAACACCAAAATGAGAATTGTACAAATCTCAATTTTCTCTTACACTTACACATTTCTAATCCTTATTTCTCACTTACATATTTTCCTCTCACTTCCATCAAATCAACAGTCACCAAATGAACTTGATATTAATTCCGTCTTCAAAACTACTAAATGGCATTTGAATTAAGATTCTCCATCCTCCATCTATTTGAAGTACACCAAAGAACAAAGAAAGCACTTTTCCAAAAGATACATCAAAGAAGCAGAAAAATGAGTAGTTGCAAAGGATCCTTCTCCTCTCAACTGAATCACCAAAATGAATAAAGAAAAGAAATGATAACTGGACATGATATAGAGAATCAAGGAATAACATGAATAAAAGAGTAAGAATACCTATGATTAAGGAAAGAGAGACTCCAGCTCCTCGTAACACATGCAATCCTCTCCAATACCTGATCAACAATAAATAGCCACAAATCTGGATATGCAAATCAAGGGAGTCAGAACTCCTAGTGAATGTGTGAGAATAAACTGAAAATATGCACATGCATATAAATGTGAACATATGATAATAGTATAAACTGGAATGAGAAACGACATGAATAAGTAAATAAACAGTAATGTGATAACACACAGTAGAGTATCCATCCAGTCAGGTATTCAATCAGGTATCTATCACGATCTATATATCAATCGGGTATAGTCAGTTAGTACTTGAGTCAGATGTCCAATCAAGTCAGGTGTAACATCGGGTGTCCAACATACATACATGTATCAGGCAAAGACATTCAATTACAATACATTATGAACAGTTTATTATTATTATTATGTCAGCGAACACCAATTGCCATCTGTAATAGACGCATCCCATGCCACGCCTATCACACATGACAATCAAGGTCTTAAGTATTAAAACTGATCGGTTGGAGACTATATCCATACTTTAGGTGAGTCCCGTACATACCCGGGACCACGACCCAGACTCCTCGCGCTGAACCAGGCCCTACCGCTAGGTAGTCAAGGACATGTATAACATGTATAACAGGAACAAGACTAGGACGGGGTGTCAGTCACCCCACGGGAACCCTAAAGTGGAACCCTCTTTCGGCTGCACAACCTATATCCTAGGTCTACCCAAAATATAGACGTTGTCTCCTCCATCAATTTCTCCAATCCCAGTATAAGTTGTTTAATATCAGGTTATTTAGATTATCAAGATTATTTAATGTACATGTTATCTAGACCACTGGGATAACTTGGTGGGTAACAACGTCAACATGTGTAATCAGGATACCGGTATAACAAGATATATAATGTAAGTGAACAGGATACCGGTATAACAAGACATGTAACAAGTATAACATGAGGGTGTTGTTACCGTATATAATATTTTCTCAGCAATTATGGTATTATAGTTTTCAGATAAATGTCATGTATAATCAGTCAAGTTCTTCAGGTAAATCATGATATTCTAAATAAGTAATGATCTGCTAGCATGAATAGAATAATCCGGCAAAATATTTAATCAACTTAGATCCCCAAAGTCATCGATATATCCAAGTCCCAGTATATAAAATACATATTCATCTATATCCAACCAATCATCACTATCCAATCTTAATTAGGACCATCATACACTCTCAATTCTATTCAGTTCAAACATAAGATCCAGAAATCCAAGTAACCAGTCTATTATGTGTATACATGCCACCATGTCAGGTTAAACCAATATACGTCTACTCCTCAACCCAAGGTCAACTCCAACTCAATCAAGTCTACTAACAAATCCAAGTCCAATATCTTGTTCTTTTAATAAAGAATCTTCAAATTAATCAACATCAATATCTAACCACACTCTCACCTGTTTTACCATCAATAAGAATAATCAAATCTACAGATAATGTCACTCAGATATCAACTCGTATAACTGCCATCATGAACCAGTCAAATCTAAGATCTAAATATAATTATAGTTTAAGTTAAATCACCAATAGTTCCAATCCCAATTAAGATAATAACTAAGGAGTGGGACATCCTCAAGCTACATAAAATCTAGAAAGTCTCTGTATCCAATCTTCAATATCAATAAACATCATTACTCAGATAATTGATCAGTGAATAGATCCAAATAAATTACTTGCAACTAATAATCTAAAATCAATATTATGTCATAGATCAAAATTAAGGTAAAGCATTATCCAGTATGATTAGAACTCAGCTATTATTTATCTCATCTAAATGTGAATCAAGATCTCATGTAAATCTCAAGTTGAAGTCTAAGTCTATATATAAATTCAAGCATCAAGATAAATCAATCTTAAGGTAACATCTTATTTAATCTGTCCTCATTGTCTAAATAAATTCTCATCTGAAATATCATCAAAAATAAATGTCCGGTAACTACCTCAAATAAATATACTATTTATCAAAAAATATGCACCTTTAACCTCAATCACGAACCAATCAACTTCAAGATCAATCAATTTATATTCTAAGATTTCTCACAACTAGGTCAATTATAAGATTAAATCTAGTCTAAGGTATACTACAACTAATCATGAATCAACAGTGTAGACAACTACACATGAAATGACGTAGATCAACTAAATAAATAGTGTTAGCACTCAGCGATGTCTCATGAAGGAATATAGGTAAACATACTGGTATAATATATCAGATGATCATGCGAAATGATGCAAAATTGATAACAACAAATAAGAAAATGATGCAGAAACAAACACTCCTAAATATCATCTCAGTAAATTACTAGCATGATTACATAATTAAATAAAATCATTTAACACAAAATCCTTGTATAATTGAAGGAGAAAAAACACTCACCTGAACTCGATTCCAAGTCCAAAGCATTCAAATCATAAGGCGCCGATAAATCTACATGGTTCATTACAATAGAAATTGTTAGATTTTTAAAAGAATATTTTACTTGGGAGTTTTAAAGAATTTTAATCTTGATTAATTAGTTTAGGGGCTAGGAATATGGTCCTCTGAGTCCAATGAATTTAGTAGGTATAGTTTAAACCAATTTATAATTTTTGTTAGATTTTTAATAGACTTTAAACTATTTGAATGCTTAATGGGTCAAAATCTAGTATGAAGGGAAATGATTTAAAGTGGGTGATTTGATTTAATTTCATATTGCTATTTGTCTAAAAAATTTATCATAGAAAGTAGAAGAATTATAGGTTATTGTTTATATTTTTCTCAATTTTTTATTTTTAGCTAATTATTTTTTTATTTGCAAATACTCTTTTCTTTTTTCCTTTCTTTCTTTCTTTCTTTTTTGTTAAATAAATCCAGCAGCCCAGGCCTAGGCCTGGTCCAAAATCTCTTTTTTTCTTTTGTTTTTTTTAAAACAGGGCCCAAAGGCCCTGTGCTGTGTGACCCAGCCGGCCTGGTCCGAGCCAGGCCAGGCTGAGCTGCGCCTGGGCCCAACTCTGAGCTGCTCTCGGCCTGGCCGAAAGCGGCATAAATATTTTTTTATTGAAAACCTTGGTAGTAAAATTTCAGAAAAAAATATGTAAATTAAGATGTGGTTTGGTACATTCTCATGTATATTTTAGTTGAATTTTTGATTGAGTTTTTGATGTATAAAATTATTCATGGGGATCATAGTATAAACAATTATTCATGGAGATCATAGTATAAACATAATTTTTAATAAACTATTTATATCAAATAAATTTTGAGAAAATAAATTACTCACTTGGATTTGATCTCCCCTATCTCTTTAAGATCCTTTTGTTCATGTTCCGCTGGAGGAAAAAAGAAAGAAGGAGGTGAGAAGAGTTGAATCATGATTTTTCTTTGGAGGCAGAAAAAGAAGTAGTTTAGACTTTTTATAAGGCATTATGGATTTTAAAAATCAGAATTTCAGTTAGGTTCAAACTGCTTGATTGAGTAGTTTAAGATAGAATTAATTAAGGTTATAATTTTGAAAATAAGATTTGTATTTGGGTAAGTTAGGATAGATGTGATTATTGTTAGGATTTAATTTAGGATTAGTTAAGATTTATGAAAAGATTTGATACGATAGGATTTGGATTAGAATTAGGATTGAGTTTTGGGTTAATGGGTAAACATCTCATGGTAATGGGTTATGGGCTAGGAAAGGAAAAGATATGAATAATAGTAACAATAATAATAATAAATACTAATAATCAAAAGAGATAATAGTAGTAATAATAATAATATTATCAACATTAAAAATATCATCTAATAATACTTGGTAAAATACTACCATTAATAATAATGACTAAAACAATACAATAACAATAAGAATAATAACAATATCAATATTAACAATAATAGCAACTACAATAATAATAATAATAGTAACATAGTAATGGAAAAAAATACTAGCTAGTAATTAAAATAATAATACTTAATAATGTTAAATATAAATATAAGGCCAAAATACCATTTACTATCTTAAAATAATTTGTATTATAAATCAAGTTAATAAATAATAATAAAATAATCAGTAAAATAAAATAAATACTTTAGAAAAAAAAAAATACAGTATTTTAGATTAGGGATATTACAACTTCCCACGACTGCGATTCTGAAACCATATCGCCTCCTGAAGGCAATCCAGCTTCAATCCGAGAGTTCCGCCATGCGACATCAACTCCTCAACCCTCTGCTGGGATTTCTCCCGCTCAGAGATTAAACATGCTCGCCCGCTCCACTGCTAGGATTTTCCCCACTCGGAGATATCAACGCGAATCCACCCACGGGAACCCCGTCGACTAGCCTGTAGGAAGTCAGGCACACTCCACTTCTAGGGACTCCCCACTCAGAGACCAACCATGTTCGCCCGCTCCGCTGTAGGGATTTCCCCTACTTGGAGACGCGAACACGAATCCGCCTACGGGGACCCCGTCAGCTAGCTTACGGGCAATCGAGCACACTCTGCTGCTGGGATTTCTCCCACTCGGAGACCAACTGGGTTCGCCTTTTCATTGATGGATTCCACCCCAACTCAGAGATGATAAACCCAATCTGATGATGAGTCAATACCCCCACTTCAGGTCCCTGTTGGGTTGGCCTCTCTGTTGATGGGTTCCACCCCAGTCGAAGACAACATACCCAATCTTGATGGGGTTTACCCCCACTCAGAGCATATCAAGTCCACCGCTTCGTTGATGGGCTTAACCCCCACTCGGAGACAACTGTGAACCCAACTTCACTGCTGGGATTTCTTCCACTCAGAGTCCAAAAGTTTGCAGGCATCACTGATGGGATCACCTCCACTCAAAAATAACAATGCAGAGTCATCTGCACTCCGTTCCCAATAAACCATAGCAGAGATAAAGATCAACACTCCGGAGAGGCATGATAGTATCATTCCCAAAAGCTTACTGTAAGAAAAACCAAGAAAGATCAAAGAATAGCTATTTCCATTCCAAAAAAATACATTCCATTAAATTCATTTGGTTACATCTGACAAATGTAAAACATTTTATTACAATCTTTGTATTTACATCTTTGAAAAAAATGCAGTAGATCCGAATTCGGACTCTCCAATCCCTTTATCCCACTAGTCTCGCCTCACCTTTGAACAATGGGGACATGTCTACAAGGGAATATCTACCGGAAGTCATGCCCCTTTGAAGGTCCTGGCATCAGTGAAGAGAAGATCAAGAGGCCAAGGCAAGACAGGGGTTGGAGAGAATGTTTCAACCTTAAACACCTTCTCTCTTTCTGCTCACCACAACTCTAGGGTGGTCGAACTGACGCCACCATCCTCCTTGCATTTGCAAGAAGGATGAGATGGACTCCCAGGAAACCTTTCTAGAGCGAGGCAGCGACGTCGGATAAGATTGAAACCTGCAAGACACACAAAAAGGTGAAGGTATCACATTCTCTCTGAGGTGCTCCAAGGGAGGGCTCCAAACTCTGAGAAAAGGAGAGATTCATCAGCGCGTCCAGCCGATTAGCTCCCTCTCTTTCTTCCTCGTACATTCCATAGAAAAGAGGCTCCGAGCCTCAAGGTCGAAGTTTGCTTGCGTGAGACCAAATGCACTGGGAATCAGATCGCTCGATCTAGTTGAACCAAGAATCCTACCCGTCACTCTCAAATGCAGCACACTGTCATGATGACTAATGCGCTGTAACAATCCCTTCACGATAACAAATGCGACACACCTCCAGACTCCCAGAAAGTGGGAGCCTACCCATCATGCTCCACCTGCCCCTTTCCTTTTCTTTCCTCTATCTGACGAATAGCAAAGGAGAAATCATGACGGGCCGTCTAACGAAAAACCTACAGCAAGATCAGGGTTCTTGGAGAAATTTGTAAAAGACTAAAGGATGAGGATAATCTCTTTTCTCAGATCTTCCCTAATTTATAAGCGAATAAAAGAATTCGTCGCCATCAATGCTAGCCTTGGAGATGCGTGGGCTCCTGAAAAGTCGACGCATGACCCGAGAACACAGGCCAGTCAAAGAGAAAAATCAATCGTCGCCACCAAGCCATTATGGCGTTGGGAAGTAAACTGTCGGTCATAAAGGCGCGAGGATTCGAATCGACCTCTGACACGACTGGACAACAGTTGGCAGCCAGAAGCGTTACTTCTTATTAATTTTGAGGATCCACAATAATGCAAGAAGATACTGAAATCACCTAGAGGGGGGGTGAATAGGTGATGGCTATATGATAAAGGCAATTATGCGGAATTTAAAATTTAACTCTAACAATTATCACAATACAAATACTTGCAAGAATTAAACAAGGTAAAGGTGCAAGTAATTAAAGAGATAGAGTTAGAAGAATTTGAGCAAACGCAAACACGCCGATATGTTTTCGAGGTTCGAGCCACGCTCTACGTCCCCGCCTTCACACTTGAAGGATTTCCACTATTGAGGATCCCACCGGATCAACAATACAAGGACAACACTTGTCCGTCTCCCGTGATGACACTTCACCACCTTGAGCACACTAGCTCGCCTTGAGGCCGATGCCTCTACAACTTCACTCAATTACAATGGAAGTGATCACACTTGACCACTTTACAAAAGAGCTCACTAAGCACAATCCTAGAACCAAAATAGTAGACTTAGAATATGGGATTGTGTAGTGCAAAACTAGAGAGAAGTAGAGGAATAGGCTCCAAGAAAGGTGATGGAAATTTAGGCTTTGGAGAGAAAAATCTTTTCTTTTGAAAACTTTGGAAATCTTTGAAACTCTTGTAAAATTTCACTTGATAGCTCTAAAAACATTAGTCATATCATATGAAGTGACCACCTATTTATAGGGGTCAAAACTGCTCAAGAGATTCGTTGGAGACAAATCCCTAAAGTCAAAAAGTCAGAAAAAATAGCTGTTGAGTCTGTCAGAATTTTTGACAGACTACCGGTCGACCGGGTCGGTCGACCGCCAACGGTCAAAAATCCGACCGTTGGGGCTCACCGGTCGACCGGGTCGGTCGACTGGCAATTTCCAGAGAGCAGCAGGTTGGGGTCGGTCGAGTATCGGTCGACCTCCGGTCGACTGATACGCACATGCACATTTGTGCATGTCGGTCGAGTGCCGGTCGACTGCCGGTCGACCGGTCACTGTGAATTTCTGAAAAATCAGAATTCACAGACCTGGACAAATTTTGGATTTTGGTTTTGGGTCTTGGATAAAATGTTTTGGTCTTGAAAAATCATAGAGTATGAGCATGTGTCATACTACTATCAAGGTAAAATACTTGGTAAAAATTCTTTGGATAAAAACTTGATTTTCAATGAAATGTTTTTCCAAAAACTAGTCTCTCTAAAATCGTATTTCCAAAATAGATATGTTCAACTAAAACTGAGTTTGGAAATAGAAATAGAAATTATTTTGAAGCCATAAACCACTCTAGAAAATGTGTGTGTGTGTGATATCCCATATCTCTACTTCTACTATTTAGTTTTGACAAAATATTCTAAAATGAAAATAAACAAAGTACAAATCTTGGATTCTTTAGCAAGTCTTGATCTTCTTCTTGAACTTTTCTTCAACGCAAATTCCGAAGCTTCCTATGTGCTTTAGCTTGGGAATGCAAATGTTGGGCGAACTCCAAATTTGTGAGTCTTTTAGAGGAGTCGTCAAAATTTGTTTCTTTGAACCTGAAATACTTTAAAATCAAGATTATTAAATACATAACTAAATACGTTTTGCTATCATCAAAATAACCGGGATAATGGCCTTTGGGCCAACAATCTCCCCCTTTTTGATGATGGCAAAACATATGTAGTTATCACAAGAAATTTTGGGTAGAGTCTTCAAATGAAACTCCCCCTCAACATATGCATATATAAAAATCATACTCAGGCATATTATCACAATTGCTAAATCATAAACATCATATATCCATGCCCATAGAAAAATATCAACTACACATGTCATATCATAGATAAAAGGAAATGAGTCTCAACATGACATAAATACATACCACACGAGACATGTCCACAACACAAAAATAAAGGTGTCCAACACAACAAAATAACAAAAGAGTCATAACAAAATATCTCTCTCTCCAAATATCTCTCCCCCTTTTGACATCATCAATAAAGGGGCATCAACAGCAGCATCACTCAGTCGCCTCGTCATCCTCCTCCTCGTCATCATCAGAGCCCTCGGCCATCGTCTGGTCATCACCATCATCTGAGGAAGAAGAGGAATCTACCTCCTCTGTATCCACGGCATCAACTCTGGGGCGCGGTGGTGGAACAGAGACGCGAGCTCTGGGAGGGAAAGGAGGACCAGCGGCAGGGAGTCGACGAGCACCCGGAGTCCCATCAGGAACGACTATGTCCAATTTTGTGAACAAAGACTGGAACTGAACATCCACAAATCTCATGGATTCAGCCATATAGGACAAGTCGTTTCGGACCTCCGCCCGAAAAGCAGCATCCATAGCAGCACGAGCCTCCATATCTGCCCGAAGAGAAGCATCACGAGCAGCCATATCTGCACGAAGTGCAGAGACTTGCTCACCGACCCAGGCCTGATGTGCCTCGATCTGCGAGCGGAGCTCAGAAGAAGAAGCACCCTGAAACTCAGGAGCAGGAAAAACAGGAGGTGGAGCTGGATCAGCTGCAGGAACAGGTGGTGGTTGCACAGCTGCGTGTCGACGCAACTGAGCTTCCATCATCTTCAATGCAGCAGTATTGATTTCAGAAGAGGGTTTTGAAGAGGCTTGACCAGAAAGATCGAAGTCTAAAGCCCTAAGCAGATGGGTAATGAGCATGCCGTAAGGCAGACTCCTACCAGCAGTGCGAATCTGATCACCACTCATGTGAGAAGCGATCACTCGAGGGAAATTTATCCTAATGCCTTTAAGGAGGCAATAGATAATCAAGGGAACAGGACCTCGAGCATGGCTGAATTCACCGGATTTAGGCACGATATTATGAAAGATAATCTTAGCAAGGACCTGAGATTGGAGGGAATACTGACTTACAATCTCATTCCTCACTAGATCGGGATTGTCATCCCGGTGAAGGAGAGTGGATGCGGTGAGCGAAGACTCACCCTCCGGATATTCAGGAAAATCATGTAGGTCATAAGAGTAAACATCTATTCCATCAGTGGAAAGATGAAGAATTCTAGCAAACTGTCCTAGGGAAATGTTTATGTCCCTACCCATCACACGGGAAATAATCCGGTTCCCACTAAATTCAAATTGGCATAGAAATAGGGAACCAAAGAAGTGTAAACCTTCTCCCTGATGGAGAGAAAATCCACAAGATTGTTGGCACGGAGAATGTGGGGGATATCTAGATGTTCAAAGTCTTGGATAGCCACATATCTACCCGAAATAGTATTCCTAGGGGCTAAATGTGTGTAACGATCAGAGGCAAGATCGTTACGGAACACAGGATCAGTCCTAGGGCTTGAGATGAGGATTGGGCAGTGCCCTTTCCCTTCTCAGAACGATGTCTTTTAGGAGCCATGACAAAAATCAAATTTTTAGGGTTTTGCAGGTAAAGGCACGATCTAGATGATCAATCAACCTAATATGAAGACAAAAGAAGTGATATATCTAAGCTAGAAAGGAAGAACAAGTGAAAAAATCGAAATTTTTACCTTTGGAGAAATCTGAAACCCTAGCTTGAAAATCCAGAAATTCTGAGAATCTGACGGACGGATCGGCTTGAGATTGAAGATCCGAATTAGAAATGAGGAGTATGAAATGGGTTTTGAAGGAATTTGTGATCAGGTGAACGGATTGAAGTTAGAAATTTTGGAGAAGAGGAGCTCCTGCGGGTCGCTGTGAGAGAAAAGAGAGAATGAGCGAAACAGTGAAGGAAAAAGTCCAAATAAACGCCAGAATACGACTATCGGTCGACTGGGATTGAGGGACCGGTCGACCGAAAAGATACAGAGAGTCCTGCATCCAGATCGGTCGACTGGTCCTATACCAACAGTCGACCGGTAGCACAAAAAAATACAAAAATTTTTCCCAGACAGAGCCGGTCGACTGGGGTTAGGGCCGGTCGACCGGTAAGTCTGAAAATTCTGCTACCAGATTCTGACCAAAAAAAAAATTTTAAATGAAAATTATAACAAATAAAAATATGTTATATTATAATATCCAGGGATACAACAATTATTTTTAAATCTTCATTTAGTGATCATATCAACAAAAACTTCACACAAAATGATTTAATTATATTTTACAAATTTAAACAAAGATTTAAAGATGTTGAAGCCGAATACCCAGTGACGGGTTCTGAACTTCATCCTCTTGATTCCTCTTGAATGAGTTGAGGTGCGCAATTGCCATCTTTAAGGTATTTGTTCAAATATGAAAATTTTCAAAAAGTTTTATTTTATTTATGAAAATAGGTCTATATGTATACAAGTATATAATCACAAAATCTAAACTATACATGTAGATACACTATCTAACAAAATGGACATGTGGACAATAATGACATAAGGCATAACAATACAAGATATGAAAATTAATACAAGGCATGTACACAACATGATAGAAAAGTAGTTCTATATAAGCATGTATCAATAACGAACAAAAACAAACTAACAATTCTATACACATGTATACATGTCAAAAAGAAATCACAATTGAACATGGCATATACAATCATGTTAGAGTTGCAAGTTTATACTAATTATGTATCAATGGAGCATAAAACTAAACTAGCAATCCTATAACAATTGTATATACAAAATTAAAAACTCTTAAATGGAGATGTTACCAATTTACGGGTAGTCTCCAAAATAAGTGCCTCCACGATAGCGATGCAAGTTAGATTTGAACTTGTGAGCTTAGTTGCATCTACCATCCGGGCACCGTCTCCCCCTAAGTCTTGGAGGAAGTAGATCCACCTGTGTCACCTACATTTGGAGGATCTTTTGGTACCCAAATCTTTGAGGGTCCTTTAGGGTTAGTACCGGGGCGAACCCAAACATATTTATTCTTAACATTATTCTTAGCATAGCAAAATTTTTCTAAATGGCCTTTGCGGCCACAATGAGTGCAAACATAAATCCTACCACTACCATACATGTATGCATGCTTGTGAGTGTGAGCATGTTTCCGTGCATGTGTATGTGCATGTTGTGCATGTTTCCCTTGGGGTGTTCCCTTAGGAAATTTAGAAGCTATCTTTTTCAAATCAAATGCACAATTTTTAAGTGTGGAGTCCAAAGCATCAACACGCTTTTGGATCTCAACAAAATCATTTTTATCAATTGAAACTATGGTGGTTTTACCCTTATTTGCAAGTTTATATTTATCAAAATCATTTTTCAATTTTCCAAAAGAGCTAGATAAAACATCCTTTTCTTTAACAACTATTTCAACTTTATATTTCAAAGCTTCATTTTCTCTTTTTAATTTCTTATTTTGAGATTGGGAAATCTCATACCTATTTTGCAATTCTTCAAAAAATTGTGCAAGTTCATCCATTGTTAAATCATCATCTTCTAAAGTAGTTTCAAGGGTTACCTTTGGTGCATCCTCCCCATGTGCCATGAAACACATGTGTGCGGCGTCGACTTCCTCTTCGGATTCCGACTCCGTGTCATCCCAAGTAGCCACCATGGCCTTCTTCTTTCTTTGCCCGTTCTTGGATGTGGTCGCTTGTAGAGCGGGGCAATCGGCAATGAGGTGACCGATCTTCTTGCAATGGAAGCAAGGACCGGGCTCCTCTCTTTTTCTTTCAAATCTCCCTTGAGGTTTCCCTCGCCGGAAATTGCTTTGTCTTCCCTTTTTGTAAAACATCTTGCCCACCTTCCGGATGAGCATGGCGAAGTCTTCATCGCACTCGTCCGATGAAACATCCTCGTCTTGAATTGTTGGAGCGGCTTTGAAGGCTATTGATTTCTTCTTGGGAGCCTCCCTTTCTTCTCGAACCTTCATCTCCATCTCATGTGTTTTGAGATTGCCGATGAAGCCGGAGAAGTCCATCTCCTCTTTGTCATTTAGCTCTTTGAGGGTTGTCGCCTTGACTTCCCAAGCTTTGGGAAGAGCTCGAATCACCTTCCTTATCTTTTGATCGTTGTCAATCTTGTCGCCTAAGGAAGAAAGAGCATTAGTTATTTTTGTAAAGCGAGTGAGCATGTCATCAATGCTCTCATTATCAATCATGTAAAAATTCTCATATTGAGAACGTAACAAGTCAACTTTTGCTCTCTTGACTTGTGACGTTCCCTCATGAGTCACAATAAGCATGTTCCAAACTTCATATGCCGATTTACAATTAATGATGCGTGCAAGGTCATCTTCATTAAGTGCTTGTGTTAATGCATATTGTGCCCTAGCATTTGCTTCATAGTCTTTGGTGGTATCCTCGGACCATGTGCTCTCATCACTAGTTGGTTCAATGAAGTCTTTGGTAATGGCCCTAGCTACCCTAACACCTAAGGATTTCAAAAACAAGTTCATCTTGACTTTCCAAATAGGAAAGTTCAAGCCATCAAATTTGGGAGGGGATTTAATGCTAGAAAAGTCCATGGATGCCATGAATGCACAAGCAAGTAAGATGTAACAAACAACAACAAGCAAATATATAGCCAAATGAAGGATCTCCCTAAGGTTGTTAGACCTAAGTTGTAGGGTTAGGCTCTGATACCAATTGAAATCACCTAGAGGGGGGTGAATAGGTGATGGCTATATGATAAAGGCAATTATGCGGAATTTAAAATTTAACTCTAACAATTATCACAATACAAATACTTGCAAGAATTAAACAAGGTAAAGGTGCAAGTAATTAAAGAGATAGAGTTAGAAGAATTTGAGCAAACGCAAACACGCCGATATGTTTCCGAGGTTCGAGCCACGCTCTACGTCCCCGCCTTCACACTTGAAGGATTTCCACTATTGAGGATCCCACCGGATCAACAATACAAGGACAACACTTGTCCGTCTCCCGTGATGACACTTCACCACCTTGAGCACACTAGCTCGCCTTGAGGCCGATGCCTCTACAACTTCACTCAATTACAATGGAAGTGATCACACTTGACCACTTTACAAAAGAGCTCACTAAGCACAATCCTAGAACCAAAATAGTAGACTTAGAATATGGGATTGTGTAGTGCAAAACTAGAGAGAAGTAGAGGAATAGGCTCCAAGAAAGGTGATGGAAATTTAGGCTTTGGAGAGAAAAATCTTTTCTTTTGAAAACTTTGGAAATCTTTGAAACTCTTGTAAAATTTCACTTGATAGCTCTAAAAACATTAGTCATATCATATGAAGTGACCACCTATTTATAGGGGTCAAAAACTGCTCAAGAGATTCGTTGGAGACAAATCCCTAAAGTCAAAAAGTCAGAAAAAATAGCTGTTGAGTCTGTCAGAATTTTTGACAGACTACCGGTCGACCGGGTCGGTCGACCGCCAACGGTCAAAAATCCGACCGTTGGGGCTCACCGGTCGACCGGGTCGGTCGACTGGCAATTTCCAGAGAGCAGCAGGTTGGGGTCGGTCGAGTATCGGTCGACCTCCGGTCGACTGATACGCACATGCACATTTGTGCATGTCGGTCGAGTGCCGGTCGACTGCCGGTCGACCGGTCACTGTGAATTTCTGAAAAATCAGAATTCACAGACCTGGACAAATTTTGGATTTTGGTTTTGGGTCTTGGATAAAATGTTTTGGTCTTGAAAAATCATAGAGTATGAGCATGTGTCATACTACTATCAAGGTAAAATACTTGGTAAAAATTCTTTGGATAAAAACTTGATTTTCAATGAAATGTTTTTCCAAAAACTAGTCTCTCTAAAATCGTATTTCCAAAATAGATATGTTCAACTAAAACTGAGTTTGGAAATAGAAATAGAAATTATTTTGAAGCCATAAACCACTCTAGAAAATGTGTGTGTGTGTGATATCCCATATCTCTACTTCTACTATTTAGTTTTGACAAAATATTCTAAAATGAAAATAAACAAAGTACAAATCTTGGATTCTTTAGCAAGTCTTGATCTTCTTCTTGAACTTTTCTTCAACGCAAATTCCGAAGCTTCCTATGTGCTTTAGCTTGGGAATGCAAATGTTGGGCGAACTCCAAATTTGTGAGTCTTTTAGAGGAGTCGTCAAAATTTGTTTCTTTGAGCCTGAAATACTTTAAAATCAAGATTATTAAATACATAACTAAATACGTTTTGCTATCATCAAAATAACCGGGATAATGGCCTTTGGGCCAACAGATACAATGGACGATCCTCTGACTGCAAGTACCAAAGATATAGACAAAGAAGTCTTCTAGAAGATTTCGCTCCCACACTTCTCCTCTATGGACTCTGATAAGTGCGAAAGCGGAGGGGCATCTGTATTGATCAAAATTTTACCCTGGCTAGGTGTTGGCCCAAAGGTCCATCACTCTAATTTTGATGATAATTAACTCATGTAGTTCTAGTTACTAATGATTTTGTGATATATAAGTTTCAGACTTAATCAAAGATCATGTATTAGAGTTTAGGTTCAATAAAAGACTCAAAGTCAAGCTTTGAAGCTAACATGGATTAATTCAAGAGCTTAAGTACAAAGGACACATCAAGTATAGCTCACATGAATCAAGTTTGGATCAAGTCAAGTTCAGAATGAAGATCAAGTTGAAGACTTGTTTATAGAGTTTTTAAGATGTTTAGTTTAGTAGTTTTGATAAAGTTTAGATTAGAGAATTGATTGCTCAAGCTCAAACACACACAAAAATTTATATTGGTTAATTAAATTTTATTTTATCACAATATTGATTTTATGAAAAGAATATTTTAAAAAAAGTTTTTATCGATTTATTTGTGCATTAGAGGTGTCCATACATATTAGAGCTTAAAAAAAAAATTTATAACTTATTTTTGTAATTTATGCAGGATTGAAAAAGCTTGTTTAAAGTTAGTTTTATAATTTCAAACTGATTTTAATATTACAAAAGAAGTTCAAAATGTTTGAAGTATGTTTTGATTTTAATCATACATATTTGTGCTCTAAATATTTATATGAACTTATTTTGATAGATTTTATGAGAATTTATTTGAATTTTCTAAAAGAGTTTTTCAAAGTATTTTTGTTTTAAAATATATTGTTTTTTGGGCTGAGGACGGTCGACCGTGCAGAGCAGAAAGCTCTATGGTCGATCGCCTGATCGACCGGGTGTGCACAATGTGCACACAACTATCTGACTCTGAGCCTGATCGACCGCTGGCTCTAGCTCTTCTGAGCAGGCCCAGGTCGGTCAACCGCCAGTGCAAACTGAGCACTGAGCTCAGTTGGCCTGTTATGGCCGGTCGAATTGTCCGGTCGATCGAGAACAATAGCTCTTTTTCTGACTCATTGTCGGCCGACCGCCAGTAGGCAGAATTGCTTGTTTTGCTATTTAACGGGTATTTTCTGGTCAAATTTTTTTTCAAGTTTGTTTCTAACGGCTACATTATTAGTTTAACAGTATTTTGACATGTTTTTATCGTTTGGATTTACTGGGATTTGATCTCTAACCTACTCCTATAAATATGAGTGATTAGAGAGTGTTAAATAAATGATTTACACAAGTTTACATTAGTTTTCAAAGGAAATCAAGTTTTGCAATAAGAGTTTTCTTGAGCTATCATTAATCTCTATTTTCTCTCACCGCACTTGAGCTGTCAATCCTATCTATTCTATAAGTGAGATTGTAAGAGAGTTTTGTTTGTGATCGTGTACTCATCACCAAGTATCTAAATTCTTATTCAGTTATTGGAGGTTGCGACTTCCATCGAACTTGCAGGCTCGAGTGTTGAAGTACTCGTGTAAGTGAGCTTGTAGGTGTTGCGACACCAAGTGATCTTACGGGAGCAAGTTCAATTGTAATCAAGAGTGATTATAGTGGAATCCTTCATTGCAGTGAAGACGAGAACGAAGAGCAAGTGGCTCAAACCTCAATAACAATCCCTTTCCTTTGCGATTGGCTTGTGTTTGAACTCTCTAACTCTTACTCATTTATTTTATAGTATAAATATACTTATTGTTTTATTATTCTTGCAAAATTATTGGTTTGAACTTTCCATACATCAAGAAGGCAAAAATGCACCTCAACTCTTATTTAAGAGGAATCACGAGGAGAAGTTCAGAGCCCTTCATGGGGTCTACAACTTCTTCTCTTGGTTGTGATATTGGATTTATTTATGTTTTCATATGTTTGTATAGAATTATTATTGATTAGTAATTTCCGCATAGATTAGCATATCACCTATTCACCATCTCTAGGTGACTTCAATTGGCATCAAAGCTGGTGCTCCCGATATTCGGTTTAACTACTGAGGAGTAATCCTTATTTTCTCTAATCACATTTTTATTTCACTCACATGTCTTACATTGGTGATAGCACTAAGTCCCTACCCAAGTTTGATAGCCTCAACTTTCCTATATGGAAAGTCAAGATGGTGTTTTTTCTTAAATCCTTAGGAAGTAGAGATGCTAAGGCCATTACCAAGGAGTTTGACGCAAATTCCAAAGCCCACTATGCACTCATGCAAGCCTTGAATGATGATGACCTATCTCGTGTTATAAATTGCACATCTGCATATGAAGTCTGGTAATTTTTAATTACTACTCATGAGGGTACCTCTCAAGTGAAGCGGACCAAAATTGATTTATTGCGTCCTCAATATGAGAACCTCTGTATGCATGATAATGAGTCTATAGATGAGATGGTTACAAGATTTACTAAGATTACTAATGGATTCTCTTCTCTAGGCGATAAGATTGACAACGACCAAAGAGCGCGAAAGATCATAAGAGCTCTCCCAACATCTTGGGAAGTAAAGTCAACAACCTTGAAGGAGCTCAACAATAAAGAAGAAATGGACTTCATGGGTCTTATTTAAAATCTAAAGACTCATGAGATTGAGCGCAAAGATAGAGAAGAACGAGATACCAAAAAGAGAAAACATTGCTTTCAAATGTTCTTCTTCCGACAATGAAGATCTAAATCTTGAAGAAGATGATGATGAAGAGCTCTCCCTCCTAGTAAAGAGCGTAAGAAGAATATTCTACAAGAGGCAAATTCAACAACTATCGAAAAGAAAGGAGACAAGGCAAAGAAGAAATAGGGTCATGCTACGATTGCAACAAGCCGGGTCACCTTATCGCAGATTGCCCGGAGATGAGCAACAATGGAACCTCATCCAAGAAGCCCTATAAGGAGAAGGCTATGAAAGTCACTTGGAATGATTCGGAGAGTGACTCCGAAGAAGATGTAGATAAGACAATGTTTGCTTCATGGCTCATGGGGACAATTCCCTTAAGGTAACTTCAAAGATCACTCTTGATAATTCTGAATTAATATTGGATGAACTTGGTTTTGCTTTTCAAAAACTTGATGAAAAATATATGTCTCTTAAATTTCAATATGCAAAATTAAGAAAGGAAAATGAATTTTTGCAAAATAAGTTGAATGTTGTTTCTAAAGAGAAAGAAGATTTATCTATTTCATTTGAAAACGCCAAAAAGGATTTTGATCTTTATAAAATTGCAAGTAAGGGCAAAAGCCCTATGACCTTGATTGAAAATAATGATTTTGAAGTTATAAAAAAAAGAACGATGTTTTGGATTCTGCTTTAAAAGTATGTGCTTTAAACAAAAATAGAATTAAAATTTTATTTCCAAAGAGTCAAACTCAAAGGAACAATCTTTTCATACACACCACACAACGCATGCACACCAAACACAACGCACAAAGCATGCACACCAAGCACAACACAATTATCATGCTTATATGTACGATAGAGTTTACACTTGCACTCATTGTGGCCGAAAAGACCATCTTGCTAAATTTTTCTATGATAGGTTACATGTTATGGAGTAAAATATTTGGATTCGAAATGCTAACATCCAATGATCCAAGAAGGTATGGGTACCAAAGGACACACCAAATTTATTTGATATAGGTCTGTCCTTTTTCAAGACATAGAGATAGTTAGTGCCTTGATGGTGGATGCACATGTAGTTTGATGGACTAATCATTGAAAGCATCGCCATTAAGGAGTTAAGGTGGTAAGACCACCTTTGATTTAAATGAATGGAGATTTGTATCGATAATTTTTCATCCATTATTTTTAGATATTTGCTTTATTATGTGTTTACAAGCATATCTTATTTGTAGAAAAAAATAATTTTTATTACAATTTTTTTTATAATTTCTCTTGTGTTACAAAAGCAGTGTTTCTGTTGTAAGACAAAATTATTTTTGCTTTATGTACATGAAATTTTGTGAAAACTATTTGATATACATGTTTAATTCTTGAGTCACTTGATTCTTGTGCTATATTTTTTATATATCCTTATGTGTACTCAATTCATGTTTGATTGTATATGTATACTCTAGTTTTGATGAACTTGCATGTTATTTGTGTTGGCCCAAGGTTACAATCACCCATGATTAGTGTATTTTGATGATTACAAAACATATTAGTTATTTGTACTAATAACATTTGTTGTTTAAGTGTGTTTTAGGTTTCTATTCATTCTAGAAGTCTTCTCTCACAAATATAAGGATTTGGACTCAAGTCAACTCCAATTGGGCTCAAGGAACAAGTGTTGAAGATCATATGAAGAAGCCTATTGAAGATCTTGAACTCCTAGAATCATTGTAAGAATAGTATGTTAAAGTTTGAGTCTTGGTTATTTGGCTCTAGGATACACACACACACAAAATTTGGTTTTGATAAAATTTGGTCTTGTTTTCATTTTCAAAATTTGGTTTCATGCCTTAGTAGAGATTTACATGAACCTAAGTTTTATAAAATAAATATCTTGTCTAGATCATGTATACATACTCCTACTAACATGTTACTCTAGTTTGTTTAAACCTAAAACAATTTTTCAAATTTTTCTAAGTTCAAAATCCTGCAGTTTTTCCCATTTCAGACTGACCGGCCGACCGGCCCGGTCGACCGGCGCCATAGCCTGGACGTGCACGTCTGTGCACGTCCGTCGGTCGACCGCACCGGTCGACCGACCAAGAGCACACTGCTCTCTGGTTTTCTGAGTCGACCGGACCGGTCTGTTGGCCCAATGGCCTTCCACTCTAGTTTTGATGATGATCAACACTCATGTAGTTATGTCTACTAATATTCTTGTGTTTCTAAGTTTCAGATCATTAACAGGATATTAGTTGGTGATTAGCTTCAACAAGATGATTAGAAGCTTATCATGGTGATTCCGGTGCCAAAGCTTAAAGATCATACCTTTGCACTTGGAGAATCACGGAGTTTTGGAGCAAGTCTACTTGAAGATGAAGTTCCTCAAGAGAAGACTTAGGTATCCTAGTTTAGATTGTGAGTTTTAGATCCATTTGTAAAGCTTAGTATAGTTGATATGCTCAAGTGCACAAAACACACACGTTTTATGATTTGATATTTGGTTTTTATGAATAGTTGATCAAAACAAGTTTACATATATTATATGTATAGTAGATGTTTTCTATTTATACATACATGCTTAACTTATAGACAAACTTATTTTGACTATCCTATTCATGTTTTGAAAAAATCTAGTATGATAAAATACAAGTTTTGTTTATGATAAAAATACAAGAGTTGGTTTTTGGTATTTCTATCATGCATATCCTTTAAACCAAAACCTTGTTATATGCTAGATATCAAAAACATAGATATTTCATTATGATTGTGTAGTGGATCATATCCATACACACTATGCTTTAATAAGTTCAAAATATCTTGTTTTTGTACTTTGTGAAGTTATGGAAAAATAAGTTTTAGAAAAACATATTTTTAGAAAAACAGTTTTTATTGTGATTAAAACTATTTAGTGGATTTACTGTGAATTTATGGGATTTTTATTGAGTGAAAAGACCTATTTTCAAATCCCGTATCTGTGCAGTTCTGCACTGTGCCTGTCAGGCCAGTACGGTCGACCGGACCGGTCGACCGCACCAAGGGCCGGTCGACCGGGCCGGTCGACCGATGTGCACAGACGTGCACGTCTGTTAGGCACAGTGGACGGTCGACCGGACCGGTCGACCGGGTTGAGAGCTCTGCTCTCGGGAATTTTCGGTCGACCGGACCGGTCGACCGCTGCTGCCCAACGGTCACATTTTTGACCGTTGGCGGTCGACCGGGCCGGTCGACCGGCAGCTGGTCAGACTGCCACATCAGCCTAACGGCTAGTTTTTCCTAGGGGCTATATATACCCCATTTCTCCATTGTTTTGAACAAGAATTTTTGAGCTAAAAATTTTCAGTTTTCTGAAGAGTTTAAAAGAGTTTTTAAAAGAGTTTTTAAGTCAAAAAGATCTCATCTTTATTTGTTTTGGGTTTTTGAAAAATCAAAGAAAAATAGGTTTTTGGGATTTTTGCTTAGATCTTCAATTCTATCATATTGCAAGTATTTTCCCAAAGATTTTCTTTGTTACTTGTTTCCAAAAACACTTGTTTCCACACTTGAGCTATCTTCTATCCTAGACTATTAGGATCTTGTTTTTGTGGAAAAAGAAAAGAGAAAAAGAAAGAGAAGAGTTTGAGGTTGTTTGTTGTAAACCTCTTTGTTGTAAACACCCTTTTATTTATGAATCCCTCTTAGGTAGAGGTGATCGGGTGATTGGTTTGTATCCCTCAAGTGTGAGGTGATTGAGATTGGTTGTGAGCCTCTTTGGTAGAGGTGTTGTTGTTGGTTGTTGTTGGCCTCGGTGGAGGTTGTATTGAGAGAGGAGTTAGGTACTCCTAGAGTTGTAAGAAATCCTCTTTGGTAGAGGTTCCCTCGGTGGGAGTTGAGATAGTGGAAATCCTACACGGTGGTGTAGGCGGGGATGTAGAGCAAGGTGCTCGAACCTCGAAACAAATCTTGGTGTTTGCGTATTGATCCATTGTCTCTCTAACTCTCTCTCTTATATTTGTGCAAAGCATCATATTCATATCATATCATACTTGATTGTGTGTGCACATATTTCTTATTGCTTGGATTGCTTGTGTGTGTGTGCCTAACTTGTACTCATCCAACAAGAGCTTCACATAGCGCCTCAACCCATTTCAAGGGGAATCAAGGGGAGTTAGTCCAGAGCCTCGCAAGGGGAATTCGGCTACACTTGTTGTATTGTATTAGTTTGTGCATAATTTGCATTAGCTTCCGCATTTAGCGCACTTAGTTTGCATTTAGTTTCTTAGATTAGCATTTACACCTATTCACCCCCCTCTAGGTGTTTTTCAATTGGTATCAGAGCTAGCGCTCCTGATATTAGGCTTAACATCCTAGGAGTGAGATCCATTTGCTTGCTAGTCTACATTTGCATTTGATTGTTTGCACACATTTAGTTTATACCATGGACTTCATGACCCCTCCTAGCTTTGACCCTTCCAACATTGATGTTTGGAAGTATAGGATGTCCATGTACCTAAAGACCCTAGGTTTGCATGTTTTCCTTGCGGCCACCAAGAGATGTTATCTTGGTGATTGTAATCATATAGGGGCCAATACACAAGCCCTAGAGGCCATTAGAAGCACTTTACCTAAAGACTATCTTTTATGTATTTCTAATCTTGATTCCGCTTTTGCAGTGTGGAACAAGTTGACAACCACCACCACCTCCAAGCTTAAATTGCCAATCCAAGAAGAGGAATCTAGTGGAGAATCCAACTCTCAATGCTTCATGGTCCAAGGGAATGACTCCCTTGAGGTACATTCGGAATCTCAACTAGATAGTAATGATTGTGCTAGTTCTTCAAATGATCATATTGATGCCCATGCTTTGAATGAAGAACTTTCCATTGTTTGTGAAAAACTAATTGAAAAATATAAGATTTTGAAAAAGAAAAGTCTAGAAATTGAAAAAGAAAATAAGTGTTTGCATTCTAGACTTGATTGTGTTTTGCAAGAAAAGGTTGAGGTCTATAATGAAAGGGATTCATTGAGATCTCAATTAGAACTTGCACTTAAAGAAAATGAATTTTTAAAATCTAAAAATGATTGCCATGCTATTTTGAAGAAAAATGAAAATTTGTCTTCAAAAGTAGATTTTGCTTTAAAAGAAAATGTTGCTTTGAAAAATAAAATCATTTCTATTTCAAATGATTTAGATGTATGTTTAAAGAAAAATATTGTTTTGCAAAATAAAATGGATGCACATGTTTGCCATGCTAGTGTAGCCTCTTCATCTAGTCTACCTAATGCATGTACCTCTTCTTCTAGGATTAATGATGATATTTGTATGCTAAAGAAGAGAGTAGATTGTTTGGGCTCCACTATGAGCCAATGTGCTAAGAACCATACACGATTGGAATCCTTGGTTCGAAAGAAACAAGTTCCATCCTTTATGCATGCACACCCTCCACGGCATACACATGCTCCTCACGGACACCATCACACCATGTATGCTCATGTGTACACTTGTACACATTGTGGTCGTAAGGGCCATCTTGCTAAATTTTGTTATGATAGATTAAATGTTTCAAATTTAGCAAAGAAATTTGTTTGGGTTAGGGAAGGGACTAACCCCCATGGACCCAATAAGATGTGGGTACCAAAGACCACCCCTCCTATTTTTGATGTAGGTGTGGGCTCTCACATGACGTGAGAGTGAAGACACCTTGGAGTGGATGCGTTCCGTACTTAAAGGAAATCTATTGGATGCATCACTTTCAAGGGAAGATTTGGTGGAGATGACCACCATGTTTTGGAGACAAGGAGAGTTGCTTCTTCGGTTTTGGTAACAATCCTTTACTCCCATTTATTGTTTACATGCTTTTCATGTTTTAATGTTTATAGCATGTTTTTGATGTCTATGGATTAGTATGTTCATTCCATGTTTATTAGATCCTTGACATACATGTATAGTATTTGAGACACACATGCTTATATGAATCCATACTTAGTGTTCTCACTTTTGTTTAAGCTATAATGTACATCATGAATCTAATACATGTGAATTTACATAGTAATCATGTTTTAGGTTTATCATGATGATTTTTGTATTGTGTTTTGATGCTTCATGTTAAGGTTACTTGTTTAGATGTTAGTTTTCATTAAGACTAGGAATTATACTTGAACATATAGTGGGCCACAAATAAATCTATATATGTATGAGCTTGAACGCTTATTTGAACCCATTAGATGTGCTAGTATAGTCTAGTTTTGATGATTCATACATTTCAAACTTGTATTCCATTTTTGGATTTGTTTTATGAGTTTTCACTTCATGTATATGTTTGTATTGCCAAACTTTAAGATATACATGTATACCCCTTGAGTCATTTGCCTTTCATGCAAATCTATATTTGGACTAAATTGTGTTTAGGGATATGTATGTATACTTAGTGTATTGACAATTCATACATATTCCTTGAAATGAAATTGGTTTTTAGATAAAAATTTAGTTTTTCATGTTTCATGTATTCATGTTTAACTTCATGTATATGACCATCTTATCCAAACTATTGACTATAAATGAGTATCCTTTTTGAGCCACGTGCCTTCATGCATATATCTTTGTGGACTCGTTATGTTTTGGATATGTATGTATACTTTAGTTTGTATTACACATACATATGCCTTGAAGATTAGATAGTTTTGATGATTTTCATGTTTTAAGGAATAATTGAGCTTAATGAAAATATTTTCATGATTATGATATTCACACTTTATTTGTACACTCACATCTATTACTTACTCATGCTTTACTTTCATGAGTCATATTTATGCTATATTGGATTAGAGTGTTGTTTATCTTGTGAATTTCATGTTTATGAAAAATAATTTTGTTTTATTCCTTGCTTGAAGGATTTCGTACTAGTTAACAAATTTTTCCTTTTAACTAGTTGCGGTGTTCTTCATCTTGGTAGAGTTTTTCAAACAAAACTACAATTTTCAAATCTATTTTTGAAAACCCCTACCATCCAAAGGGCGGTAGGATGGGAGATCATGTTCATGTATGCCCTAAATTGAAAATCTTTAAAACTTGAATTATGATTGGGTGGTAGATAATATGATGTATACACTTGAACTTATTGTTATGTCAATTGGTATCATTGAACTCTTTCAATTGGTATCATTTTGATCTTCTTGTATACTCATATATGTTTTGTATGTATGTATGCTTTAAATTCCAAGTATATCAATTTCTATTGGTATCTATCTTTCATACATATATATGTTTGTGTTTATGCTAGTGCTTGAGTTTCAATTTTGTTTAAATTGATTACTTTTAAATTGTTATCAAGACTATGCATGACTTTAGTTTGTTTTTCATAAAGGGGGAGAAAATTTGATTTTGTACTTCAATTGGTATTTGTACTCCCACTCTTTATGATTAAAAGTTGTTATTTTAAACATATGATATCAACATCAAATTATATGTTTTCAAAATGAAATATATTCTTACAATTGGTATCATATTTAAGAAATTCAAAATTTGCTTTGATTTGTATTTCCTATATGCAAGGAGAGCTTAACATCTCTCTTACATATAGATTCATGTTGAGTATATTATAAATTGAGGAGCTTGACAACTCTTCTTTATATGATATACGTGTGTAGGGGGAGCTTCACATCTCCTCTTATGCATTACATAATATGTGTTATGTGAATTTGGGCTTGTCATCCCTTCTTCATGTAATGCATATGTGTAGGGAAGCTAACTTAGCGTCTTCCTCTTCATGAATATATATAGCATATAACATATATTGATTCTTGTTTATTGGTATCAAGATGCTTCATTGACATATTTTTAATTGATATCATGTTTGTAGTCACCCCTTCTTGATTTTGTTTTTTGTTTTAGACAAAAAGGGGGAGAACATTGTTTGCATTGTTTTGATTGACAAAAAGGGGAAGAAAGATTTTTACCCCTTCATTGATTATGGTTTTGATTGTTTACCCCTTTGTTGATGATTGACAAAAAGGGGGAGAAGTATTTGTGTTTTATTTTATATGCATGCTTATGTTTTATATGCATATATTATGTTTTAATCTCAAGAATAGTAAGTTTGATTGATTTATAGAGTTTGCTTTGTAATTGGTATCTAGAGCATATTTTATGTTGAATATTCCATTGGTATCTAGAGCACCATGTTTATATGCATTTGTCATGCATTGCATATTATTGTTTATTTGTTTATGCATGAGTTAAGGGGGAGCTTCCTTGAAGCTTATCTTTAATCCATGCATATATAACTCCATGAGTTTTGTCATCATCAAAAGGGGGAGATTGTTGGCCCAATGGCCTTCCACTCTAGTTTTGATGATGATCAACACTCATGTAGTTATGTCTACTAATATTCTTGTGTTTCTAAGTTTCAGATCATTAACAGGATATTAGTTGGTGATTAGCTTCAACAAGATGATTAGAAGCTTATCATGGTGATTCCGGTGCCAAAGCTTAAAGATCATACCTTTGCACTTGGAGAATCACGGAGTTTTGGAGCAAGTCTACTTGAAGATGAAGTTCCTCAAGAGAAGACTTAGGTATCCTAGTTTAGATTGTGAGTTTTAGATCCATTTGTAAAGCTTAGTATAGTTGATATGCTCAAGTGCACAAAACACACACGTTTTATGATTTGATATTTGGTTTTTATGAATAGTTGATCAAAACAAGTTTACATATATTATATGTATAGTAGATGTTTTCTATTTATACATACATGCTTAACTTATAGACAAACTTATTTTGACTATCCTATTCATGTTTTGAAAAAATCTAGTATGATAAAATACAAGTTTTGTTTATGATAAAAATACAAGAGTTAGTTTTTGGTATTTCTATCATGCATATCCTTTAAACCAAAACCTTGTTATATGCTAGATATCAAAAACATAGATATTTCATTATGATTGTGTAGTGGATCATATCCATACACACTATGCTTTAATAAGTTCAAAATATCTTGTTTTTGTACTTTGTGAAGTTATGGAAAAATAAGTTTTAGAAAAACATATTTTTAGAAAAACAGTTTTTATTGTGATTAAAACTATTTAGTGGATTTACTGTGAATTTATGGGATTTTTATTGAGTGAAAAGACCTATTTTCAAATCCCGTATCTGTGCAGTTCTGCACTGTGCCTGTTAGGCCAGTACGGTCGACCGGACCGGTCGACCGCACCAAGGGCCGGTCGACCGGGCCGGTCGACCGATGTGCACAGACGTGCACGTCTGTTAGGCACAGTGGACGGTCGACCGGACCGGTCGACCGGGTTGAGAGCTCTGCTCTCGGGAATTTTCGGTCGACCGGACCGGTCGACCGCTGCTGCCCAACGGTCACATTTTTGACCGCTGGCGGTCGACCGGGCCGGTCGACCGGCAGCTGGTCAGACTGCCACATCAGCCTAACGGCTAGTTTTTCCTAGGGGCTATATATACCCCATTTCTCCATTGTTTTGAACAAGAATTTTTGAGCTAAAAATTTTCAGTTTTCTGAAGAGTTTAAAAGAGTTTTTAAAAGAGTTTTTAAGTCAAAAAGATCTCATCTTTATTTGTTTTGGGTTTTTAGAAAATCAAAGAAAAATAGGTTTTTGGGATTTTTGCTTAGATCTTCAATTCTATCATATTGCAAGTATTTTCCCAAAGATTTTTCTTTGTTGCTTGTTTCCAAAAACACTTGTTTCCACACTTGAGCTATCTTCTATCCTAGACTATTAGGATCTTGTTTTTGTGGAAAAAGAAAAGAGAAAAAGAAAGAGAAGAGTTTGAGGTTGTTTGTTGTAAACCTCTTTGTTGTAAACACCCTTTTATTTGTGAATCCCTCTTAGGTAGAGGTGATCGGGTGATTGGTTTGTATCCCTCAAGTGTGAGGTGATTGAGATTGGTTGTGAGCCTCTTTGGTAGAGGTGTTGTTGTTGGTTGTTGTTAGCCTCGGTGGAGGTTGTATTGAGAGAGGAGTTAGGTACTCCTAGAGTTGTAAGAAATCCTCTTTGGTAGAGGTTCCCTCGGTGGGAGTTGAGATAGTGGAAATCCTACACGGTGGTGTAGGCGGGGATGTAGAGCAAGGTGCTCGAACCTCGAAACAAATCTTGGTGTTTGCGTATTGATCCATTGTCTCTCTAACTCTCTCTCTTATATTTGTGCAAAGCATCATATTCATATCATATCATACTTGATTGTGTGTGCACATATTTCTTATTGCTTGGATTGCTTGTGTGTGTGTGCCTAACTTGTACTCATCCAACAAGAGCTTCACATAGCGCCTCAACCCATTTCAAGGGGAATCAAGGGGAGTTAGTCCAGAGCCTCGCAAGGGGAATTCGGCTACACTTGTTGTATTGTATTAGTTTGTGCATAATTTGCATTAGCTTCCGCATTTAGCGCACTTAGTTTGCATTTAGTTTCTTAGATTAGCATTTACACCTATTCACCCCCCCTCTAGGTGTTTTTCACGGTCGACCGGAAGAAGGAAACTGTGTTTCCTCTTTTGGGACGGTCGACCGGACCGGTCGACCGAGAGCCAACGGCTCTTTGCAGCTGGGCTGGCGGTCGACCGGACCGGTCGACCGCCAGGCCTGCAACAATCCAACGGCTCTTTCCTCTTTGGGCTATTCTGAAAATCTGTTCTTTTTCCTGCTTTAACAGACTTTTAGAGAGTTGTTGGGGAGCTTTTGCAGGTCAAATTAGGTGTAAAGAAATTGTTTTTAACCTATTTTCTAACCCTATAAATAGAGGAGAAGTCTCTCTTGCATATTACCTTAGAAAAATCCTCAAGTTTGTGTTATTTTCAAAAGAGAAAAGAAAAGAGTTTAAAGCCTTCATTCCAATTCTTTTAAAGTTTTTTTTTCAGTTGTGTTTGATTGTCTATATCACTCTACAACTGAAGTTTTCTCACCACACTTCATAGAGCCAAAAATTCAATACTCATTCTATAGTGAAGTTGTAATTGAAGTGAGAGTGTTTGTAAAAGAGTTTGAGAAATAGTGTAGTGATCTTGTTGTGATCACTTTGTTCTTGTAATCCCTTCCTTGTGGAGCAACCTCTTCGGTAGAGGTCCTTTGTACTCGGTGGAGCTCGGTGCTCGGTCTTCGGTAGACCAAATTGTAAAGGCGTCCTCGGTGGATAGTGGAAACCCTTCACGGAGGTGAAGGCGGGGAGTAGAGCGGTGGCTCGAACCTCGAAACAAATATTTGTGTTTGCGATTGCCTTTGCGTCCAATTCTTGCTTTAAATTCCTCTAACACTTTATTGCTCCTTATTACTTGCTTGTGATCTTGTATCTTTTTTGTGCTTTTAATTCAAGCTTGTAATTCTTGTGATATATTGTGTGCATCTCATTTCTCATCATCATACTTTGCCTTGATCGATCATATCTCAATACAACAAGGTTGCATTGCGCACCTCTAACCCATATCTAGGGGAATTGGGAGGAAGGAGTTCAGAACCTCGCAAGGGGTATTCGGCTCTTAGTCTTGTTTTTGAGAGATCGTTGCATCATTCATCATACTTAGTTCAAAAAGATCATTAGATTAGCAATTACACCTATTCACCCCCCCTCTAGGTGTGTTTTTCAATTGGTATCAGAGCTTGGACTCTAGGATTTAGTTTAACAACCTTAGAGAAGATCCTAATTTGCTAATCATTTCATTCATATTCATATAGTAAAAATGGCCGATGGAATTAAGACCCCTCCTAAGTTTGATGGACTTAACTTTCCCATATGGAAAGTTAAGATGACCGTGTTTTTGCAATCTCTAGGTAGCCGAGTTGCAAAAGCCGTGACTAAGTCCTTTAGTGTACCCCCCGGTGACGAATCCACTTGGTCCGAAATAGAGACTAAGGAATTCGATGCCAATGCCAAAGCTCACTATGCACTTCTTCAAGCCCTTAATGATGATGACATTTCTAGGGTTATCCATTGCAAATCCGCATATAAGATTTGGTCACACTTGATAGTCACTCATGAGGGGACCTCACAAGTAAAGAAGGCTAAGATTGACCTTCTTCGGTCCCAATATGAAACATTAGCATGCAAGATAATGAAACCATAGATGATATGGTTACAAGATTTACCAAGATTACTAATGGACTCTCTTCTTTAGGTGAAGATATCAACAATGATCAAAGAGTAAGGAAGATCATCCGAGCCCTTCCTCCTTCATGGGAAGTTAAAGCAACAACCTTGAAGGAACTCAACGACAATGAAGAGATGGAGCTTATAGGTCTCATTGGGAACCTCAAAACCCATGAGATGGAAAGGAAAGCAAGAGAGGATATGGCTCCTTCCAAAAAGAAGACTATCGCCTTCAAGAGTCAAGCTACACACTTCGATGAAGACGATGAAGAAGAAGATGATGAGGAGCTCTCACTCCTTGTAAAGAACGTCCGGAGGATGTACAACAAGGTGAAGTACCAAGGTAGAAGAAGATGGCAAGGAGGCAAAGAAGAAAGAAAGATTGTGTGCTTCAATTGCCAAAGACCGGGACACATTGTTGCGGAGTGTCCGGACAAAGCTAAGCCCTCCACTTCAAAGAAGCCTTACAAGAAGAAGGCTATGAAGGCAACTTGGGATTCGGAGACCGAATCCGAAGAAGAGATCGACACCGCCAACATGTGCTTCATGGCCAATGAAAGCACAAGCAAGGTAACCCCTTCCACCCCTTTTGATGATGAACTCTCCATGGATGAAATAGGAGAAGCTTTTGTTGAGTTGTCACAAAATTATGATTTCTTAAAGAAAAAGTATTTAAAAATGAAAAAGGAAAATGAATCTTTAAGTCATCAAGTTTTTACTCTTACAAAAGAAAAGGATGATTTGGTTTCCACCTTGGCCACTACTAAAAATGATTTTGAAAAATATAAGATTTCTTGCAAAGGTAAGGCCCCACTAATTGATTCTAATGAAGTTTCTATGCTTAAGGAAAGATTAGACTCATTAAGTGTTGTTTTGAAAAATTGTGAGTTTAACAAGAAGAAAATTGAGGCTATGTTTCCTAAGAAACAAGCCCCAAAGAAAAATGCTCATGCTCATGTTCATGTTCATGCTACACAACCTAAACAACATGGCAAAACCCTAAAACATGCTCACACTACACATACACATCATGCATTCATGTATGGTAGAGTGTTCTCATGTTCACATTGTGGACGGAAAGGGCACTTAGCCAATTTTTGCTATGATAGATTAAACGTATCACGTCATAATGTTTGGGTTCGAGGCACTAACTTTCAAGGACCCAAGAAAGTTTGGGTACCAAAATCAACAATTATGTTAAATGATATAGGTACTTTCCAAAGCCCAACGACGTAGAGGATTGTGGTATCTTGATAGCGGTTGCTCAAGGCACATGACTTGGGACATCAACAACTTTGCAACCCTATCAAGATATCATGAAGGTGGCACCGTCACCTTCGGAGATGACGCCAAGGGTAAAATCATCGGTATTGGTAATGTTAAACTTGGCACCTCTCCTTTAATTGAAAATGCAGTTTTAGTTGATGGCTTCAAGCATAATCTCTTGAGTGTTAGTCAACTTTGTGATAAAGGTTTTGATGTTGTTTTTGATAATGTTGCTTGTAAAGTAATTGATAGAACTTCTAATGTTTGTGTATTTTCCGGTTTTCGTGAAAGTAATGTTTATATGATTGATATGTTAAATATGTCTTGTAATATTACTTGTTTGAAAGCCCTCGATGATGACTCTTGGTTGTGGCATAGGAGATTAGGCCATATTTCTTTTGATCACATTTCTAGGTTAAATACAAAGGAAATGGTGAAAGGTATTCCTTGCTTGAATTTTGAAAAGGACCGAGTTTGTGACGCATGTCAATTTGGGAAACAAACTAAGTCTTCTTTCAAGTCAATTAAGGATATCATGACATCACGTCCTTTGGAGTTAATTCATATGGATCTTTTTGGCCCTACACAAACCAAAAGTCTAAGTGGGAATAGATTTGCTTTTGTTTTGGTTGATGACTTTTCAAGGTTTACTTGGGTTTTCTTTCTTGAACACAAAAATCAAGCATTTTCGTATTTCCAAACTTTTAAGAAAAGAGTTGAAAAAGAAAAAGATGTTTCGATTTTGAGAATAAGAAGTGATAGAGGAGGTGAATTCATTAACCAACCCTTTACCACTTTTGTGATAAACATGGAATAAAGCATGAACTTTCTTGTCCTAGAACTCCACAACAAAATGGAGTAGTTGAACGGAAAAATAGAACATTACAAGAGATGGCTAGGACAATGCTAAGTGAATATGGTCTACCACATTATTTGTGGGCCGAGGCCGTTAATACATCATGCTATATATCAAATCGTGTTTTCTTGTGTAAAAATACTACTAAAACTTCTTTTGAAATGTATTTTTCTAGAAAACCTAATGTTTCCTATTTTAAAGTTTTTGGATGCAAATGTTTTGTTTTAAATACAAAAGATAATTTAGGAAAGTTTGATGCTAGATCTTATGAGGCTATTTTTGTAGGTTATTCAAACACTAGTAAGGCTTATAGAGTTTTCATTAGATCATCATTGACTATTGAAGAGTCTATTCATGTTAAGTTTGAGGAATCTAACAAGTTTGTTAAGAATGTTGTAGAAATAGATGCATTGGATGAAGGTTTGGAGAAAGTGACCTTGGAGGATGCTTCTACTATGGGAGACAAACCAAAGGATGATGAAGGAAGCGAAGCTAAGGTGGAAGAGGCACAAGGAAATGAAAATCAAACACATGAGGTGGAGCCTACTCAACCACTACCAAAGGATTGGAGATACAATCCACATCATCCCAAGGACCTCGTCATAGGTGAAGTATCAAAAGGGGTAACTACTCGCTCTAGACTTCATGACTATTGTGGTAACTATGCATTCATTTCTCATGTTGAGCCCAAAAATGTCCTCGAAGCCGAGGCCGATTCATATTGGTTGCTAGCCATGCAAGAGGAGCTCAATCAATTTGAGCGCAACCAAGTTTGGCACCTTGTTCCTAGGCCCCACGATAGACCAACAATTGGTACTAAGTGGATCTTTAAGAACAAGTTGGATGAATCGGGTAATGTAGCTAGAAACAAGGCTAGGTTAGTTGCCCAAGGTTACACTCAAATCGAAGGAATCGGTTTTGAAGAAACCTTTGCACCCGTAGCACGGCTTGAAGCCATACGGATGACACTAGCATTTGCCTCATATAAAGATTTCAAATTATTTCAAATGGATGTTAAAAGTGCTTTTCTAAATGGATTTATTGAAGAGGAGGTGTATGTTGAACAACCCCCCGGGTTTGTTGATCCTACACATCCGGATTTTGTTTTTAAATTAGATAAAACTCTTTATGGTTTAAAACAAGCCCCTAGGGCTTGGTATGAAAGACTTTCTTCATTTTTGATTTCAAATGGTTTTAAGAAAGGTAAAATTGACACAACTTTGTTTACAAAACATGTAGAAAAGGATATTCTTATTGTGCAAATTTATGTGGATGATATTATTTTTGGTTCTACTAATGAATCTCTTTGCCAAGCTTTTGAATCATGCATGAAGGATGAATTCGAAATGTCTATGATGGGGGAACTCAACTATTTCCTTGGACTCCAAATCAAGCAAAAGAAGGATGGGATCTTCATAAATCAAGCCAAGTACACAAAGGAACTAATCAAAAGGTGTGGGCTTGAAGGATCTAAAGTAAGCAAAACTCCCATGGCAACAACTACCAAGCTTGACAAGGATGAACAAGGTAAAAGTGTAGACATTAAATTATATCGTAGCATGATTGGTAGCTTGCTTTATTTGACGGCTAGTAGGCCGGATATCATGTTTTCCGTTTGTCTTTGTGCACGTTTTCAATCTTGTCCTAAAGAGTCTCATATAATTGCGGTTAAACGCATAATTAGATACCTTAAGGGCACCATTGAAATGGGTTTGTGGTATCCGAAAACCGGCCAATTTTCAATGACTAGTTTTTCGGATGCCGACTATGCGGGTTGTAGGGTAGATAGGAAGAGCACAAGTGGAACATGTCAATTCTTAGGTAATTGTCTTGTATCTTGGTCTTCCAAAAAGCAAAATTCGGTAGCCCTATCAACCGCCGAGGCGGAGTATGTTGCAGCCGGAGCTTGTTGTGCACAAGTTCTTTGGATGAAACATACTCTCCTCGACTATGATTTACACTTTGATCATGTTAAAATATTTTGTGATAATACTAGTACTATTCACATGACAAAGAATGCAAATCAACATAGTAAAACCAAACACATTGACATTAGGTATCACTTTCTTAGAGATCATTATGAGAAAGGTGATATTGATATTGACTATGTTTCTACCGATTTTTAACTTGCCGATATTTTTACTAAACCTTTAGACTATGCTAGATTTTCATTTATTTGTGGTGAGTTGAATGTTTGTATTATGGATTCTTAAAATGAAATTTTCAATTGTTTTGTTTTAACCCTTTTTGATGTATGACAAAAAGGGGGAGAATAAGTTTGTTGATAATTGGAAAATAAGTGTTTAAGTGTTTAAGTTTAAAAGGTTAAGTTTGATACTATTTTGAGTTTCATTTCATGGAGAAAAAGGAAGTTTGTTTTATTTGAGTTTTTGGACCAAAAAAAAAAAAAACTATTGTGTTTGTTAAATGCTTTATGTATTGTGTTTTCAATAGTCAATTTTTATACATAGCATTATTTGAGGGGGAGTTTTTCAAACTCTTCTTCCATGTTTATTTAAATAACCCATATGTTTTGTCATCATCAAAAAGGGGGAGATTGTTGGCCCAAGGTTACAATCACCCATGATTAGTGTATTTTGATGATTACAAAACATATTAGTTATTTGTACTAATAACATTTGTTGTTTAAGTGTGTTTTAGGTTTCTATTCATTCTAGAAGTCTTCTCTCACAAATACAAGGATTTGGACTCAAGTCAACTCCAATTGGGCTCAAGAAACAAGTGTTGAAGATCATATGAAGAAGCCTATTGAAGATCTTGAAGTCCTAGAATCATTGTAAGAATAGTATGTTAAAGTTTGAGTCTTGGTTATTTGGCTCTAGGATACACACACACACAAAATTTGGTTTTGATAAAATTTGGTCTTGTTTTCATTTTCAAAATTTGGTTTCATGCCTTAGTAGAGATTTACATGAACCTAAGTTTTATAAAATAAATATCTTGTCTAGATCATGTATACAAACTCCTACTAACATGTTACTCTAGTTTGTTTAAACCTAAAACAATTTTTCAAATTTTTCCAAGTTCAAAATCCTGCAGTTTTTCCCATTTCAGGCTGACCGGCCGACCGGCCCGGTCGACCGGCGCCATAGCCTGGACGTGCACGTCTGTGCACGTCCGTCGGTCGACCGCACCGGTCGACCGACCAAGAGCATACTGCTCTCTGGTTTTCTGAGTCGACCGGACCGGTCGACCGGAAGAAGGAAACTGTGTTTCCTCTTTTGGGACGGTCGACCGGACCGGTCGACCGAGAGCCAACGGCTCTTTGCAGCTGGGCTGGCGATCGACCGGACCGGTCGACCGCCAGGCCTGCAACAATCCAACGGCTCTTTCCTCTTTGGGCTATTCTGAAAATCTGTTTCTTTTTCCTGCTTTAACAGACTTTTAGAGAGTTGTTGGGGAGCTTTTGCAGGTCAAATTAGGTGTAAAGAAATTGTTTTTAACCTATTTTCTAACCCTATAAATAGAGGAGAAGTCTCTCTTGCATATTACCTTAGAAAAATCCTCAAGTTTGTGTTGTTTTCAAAAGAGAAAAGAAAAGAGTTTAAAGCCTTCATTCCAATTCTTTTAAAGTTTTTTTTCAGTTGTGTTTGATTGTCTATATCACTCTACAACTGAAGTTTTCTCACCACACTTCATAGAGCCAAAAATTCAATACTCATTCTATAGTGAAGTTGTAATTGAAGTGAGAGTGTTTGTAAAAGAGTTTGAGAAATAGTGTAGTGATCTTGTTGTGATCACTTTGTTCTTGTAATCCCTTCCTTGTGAAGCAACCTCTTCGGTAGAGGTCCTTTGTACTCGGTGGAGCTCGGTGCTCGGTCTTCGGTAGACCAAATTGTAAAGGCGTCCTCGGTGGATAGTGAAAACCCTTCACGGAGGTGAAGGCGGAGAGTAGAGCGGTGGCTCGAACCTCGAAACAAATATTTGTGTTTGTGATTGCCTTTGCGTCCAATTCTTGCTTTAAATTCCTCTAACACTTTATTGCTCCTTATTACTTGCTTGTGATCTTGTATCTTTTTTGTGCTTTTAATTCAAGCTTGTAATTCTTGTGATATATTGTGTGCATCTCATTTCTCATCATCATACTTTGCCTTGATCGATCATATCTCAATACAACAAGGTTGCATTGCGCACCTCTAACCCATATCTAGGGGAATTGGGAGGAAGGAGTTCAGAACCTCGCAAGGGGTATTCGGCTCTTAGTCTTGTTTTTGAGAGATCGTTGCATCATTCATCATACTTAGTTCAAAAAGATCATTAGATTAGCAATTACACCTATTCACCCCCCCTCTAGGTGTGTTTTTCAATTTGAAGGTTATGAATTTCTTTTATAAATTCATGTTTGTAATTATGATGGATTCTTAGAGCTCGTGCATAATTTATTTGATTTATCATGATCTTTCAATTGATACTTATTTTCAACTAATATCGTGATTTTTAACTTAGTATCAAGATTTAATATATAGACATTTTCAAATAAATATTTTGATTTGCAAGTGTAATAACCTAGATCTCATACATTCTTATTATGTACTTAATAATGAGTTATTGGTTATCTAACTTTGCATATAATTTGAAAATAATTTTCATGCTTTCAGATGTGCATAAAGATTACTATTTGAGCTTAATAATTTGTTATAAGTTTTTTAAGTAAATAAAAAGTATTTTCTTGATTTTCTTGATGGGTTTTAGTTAGTTCTTAAAATCAACAATTTTTAAGGGATTTTTTTTTTAAATTTTCTATTTTCAAAAGAATAAATACTTGTGATTTATTACAAAGCTAGTTTCATTTTAAATTCTAAAAGAATTTTGCATGAGTTTTGATGATTCTTTTAGAACTTTATTGCATAAATTTTTTCGTTATCATGAATATGATATTTACATAATATTTGTACAATCATTTTTCTTTACTTATGAATTTAGTATTCTGGAGCATATTTGTGTTATATGGATTTTTGAGTGACAATTATTATGTAATTTGCATCTTTCATGATTATATGATATGTTCTTATTGAATAAGATTGAACTAGTTTAATTTATTTTCAAAAATTAGCTCATTTCTCTTTATTTATTTCTTCACTTGGTAGTATTTTCAAATTACTCTTAAATACCTACTATAGTGGGCGATTGGTTGGGTGATCATGTATTGTATGATTCTATTGATTATTTCTTGTTAAAATGACATATTAGGATAGTGATTTCAAATGAATTATACACTTGAATTACAATCGATATCTGTTTCTTGTATACTCATTCTTATTATTTATATATGTACGTTTGGAATTAATATACATACACATATATGATGTGATTAATTGTGCAAATTTAAAAACTTTCGTGCATATTTTTGTGCATATTCTTTTTTAGCACAGATTAATCTCTTACTAAGCTTTATTTTATTTCAATTGATATTATTATTTTTTAAGCTTGTGTATTAGTCCTGTTTGTTTTTCAATAAGGAGAAGAAAAATCCTTTAATTTTTAATTACGTCTTTTTGACAAAATATTTTCTTTTAATAAAATTATTCTTATTTTCAATTGGTACAAATTATTACAATTGGTATCAACATTTAAAATTATTTCTGCTACTTGGTATAAATATCTTGATTTCAATCATTTTAATTGATATCTATTATTTTGATTTTGATTGATCTCAATTGATATTTAATTTTGAAAATTTACAATTGTATCTAGTTTTATTGATATCTAGTTTTATGTTTTAAAATTTGTATTCAATGAACAAATTTTTATTTTCATTGGTATTCAAAATGTGTTTTGATTGTCTTACCTCTTTGTTGATGAGTTAACAAAAAACGGGGAGAAAAATTTGAAGCTTTATATATGCATGTTTTATGTATGTTTTTATGTTTTATGCATATCTGATATATGTTTGCACATTTAATGATTGTGTTTTTATTTGATGTTCTAAAGCTTTATTGCCTATCTTTATATGATTATTTTTATGAATGAGTTAAGAGGGAGATTTTATAGAGCTTTTCTCTAATTCATGCATATATAACTCTATGAGTTTTGTCAACATAAAAAAGGGGGAGATTGTTGGCCCAACGGTCCATCACTCTAGTTTTGGTGATGATTAATTATGTAGTTATAGTTACTAATGATCTTGTAATATATAAGTCTCAGATTTAATCAAGATCATATATTGGAGTATAGCTTCAACAAAAGACTCAAAGTCAAGTTTTGAAGCTAACACTGGTTGATTTAAGAGCTCAAGTACAAAGAACACATCAAGTATAACTCACATGAATCAAGTTTGGATCAAGTCAAGTTCTAGATGAATATCAAATTGAAGACTTATTTATAGAGTTTGTAAGATGTTTAGTTTAGTAGTTTTGTTAAAGTTTAGATTAGAGAATCGATTGCTCAAGCTTATACACACACACACACACAAAGTTTTTATATTAGTTTATTGAATTTCATTTTATCGCAATATTGATTTTATGAAAAGAATATCTCAAAAACAAGTTTTTATCTATTTATATGTGTATTGAAGTTGTCCAAGCATATTAGAGCTTCAAAAAAGTTTTAATAACTTGTTTTTGTGTTTTATGTAGGATTGGAAAAACTTGTTTAAAGTTTAAAGTTTTGTTTTATAATTTCAAAATGATTTTAATATTACAAAAAGAAGTTCAAAATGTTTGAAATATGTTTTGATTTTAATCATACATATTTGTGCTCTAAAATATTTGTATGAACTTATTTTTGTAAATTTTATTAGAATTTATTTGGATCTTCTAAAAGAATTTTTCAATATATTTTTGTTTTAAAACATAGTGGTTTTTGCGCTGAGGCCGGTCGACTGCACGGTCGACCGACAATAGAGCAGAAAGCTCTGTCAGTCGGCCGCCTGGTCGACCGAGTGTGCACAATGTGCACACAGCTATCTGACTCTGAGCCCGGCCGATTATTGGTTCCAGCTCTTCTGAGCAGGCCCAGGTTGGTCGATGGCCAGTGCAAACTGAGCACTGAGCTCAGTTGGCCTGTTCTGACCGATCGATCGAGAGCAACTGCTCTTTTTCGGAGCCATTGTCGGTCGACCGCCTGATCGACCGCTAGAAGTACCTGTTTTGCCATTTAACGGCTATTTTCTATTCAAATCTTTCCAAATTTGTTTCTAACGGCTACATTATTAGTTTAATACTATTTTAACATGTTTTTTGTTGGAATTAACTGTGATTTGATCTCTAGCCTACTCCCATAAATAGGAGTGATTATATAATGTCAAATAAATGATTTACACAAGTTTACATTAATTATGAAAGAAAATCATGTTTTGCAATAAGAGTTTTCTTGAGCTATTATTTTCTAATCTCTGTTTTCTCTCACCACACTTGAGCTGTCAATTCTATCTATTCTATAAGTAAGATTTTAAGAGAGTTTTATTTGTGATCGTGTGTTGATCACTAAGTATCAAAATCCTTATTTAGTTGTTAGAGGTTGCGGTCTCGATCGAGCTTGCGAGCTCAAGTGTTGAAGCTCTTGCAGGAATGCGTAAGTGAGCTTGTAGGTGTTGCGGCACCGAGTGATCTTACAGGATCAAGTTCACTTATAATCAAGGATGATTATAGTGGAATCCTTCATTGCAGTGAAGACAGGGGACGTAGAGAAAGTAGCTCGAACCTCAATAACAATCCTCTGTCTTTGCGATTATGTTGTGTTTGATCTCTCTAACTCTTACTCCTTTATTTTATCATACAAATATTCTTGTTGTTTTATTATTCTCGCAAGATTATTGGTTTGAACTCTCTATACATAAAGAAGGCAAAAACGCACCTTAACTATTATTTAAGAGGAATCACGAGGAGAAATTCAGAGCCCTTCACGGGGTATATGGGTTCATTTTTTGGTTTTGGGATTGGATTTTTTTATGTGTTTATATCTTTGTGTAGAATTATTGTTGATAAGTTTTAATTTTTGCATATATTCACATATCACTTATTCACCCCTCTCTAGATAATTCGAACGCAATGGGAATCAGATCGCCCGATCCAGGTGAAGCAAGAATCCTACCTGTCATCCCAAATGGCGGTACCTGTCATGACGATTAATGCGCTGTAACAGCCCTTTCAAGGCAACTAATGTGATGCACCTCCAGACTCCCAAAAAGTGGTAGCCTGCTTATTAAGCTTCGCATGTCCCCTTTTCTTTCCTCCATCTGACGAAGAGCGAAGGAGAAATCATGAGGGGCTGTCTAAGGAAAAAGCCACAACAAGGTCAGGGTTCTTAAAGAAATTTGAAAAATACTAAAGAGGATGAGGATGATCTCTTTCCTCAGATTGTCCCTAATTTATAGGTGAATGGAGTTCATCACTATCAATGCGAGCCTTGGAGATGTGTGGGCTCTTGAAAAGTCAGCCTATGACCCGAGAAGATTGGCCAATCGAAGAGAAAAAAACAACTGTCACCACCAAGCCATTGTGGTATTGGGAAATATCATCGATCATAAAAGCGCGATATTTTGATTCGACCTCTGACACTACTAGACGACAGCTGGCGGCCAAAAGCATTACTTCTCATTAATTCTGAGGATCCACAGTAAGGTAAGAAGATACATCAAACAATCCCTTGACTACAAGTATCGAAGATAGAGACAAAAGAAGTCTTCTAGCAGATTTTGCTCCTATACTTCTCCTTTATGAACTCTGACGAAAGCAGAGAGGGCTGTAGTGGTCAAAATTTGACCCCTGCTAGGATAACAACACGAGAACTACAGCAGGATCATAAACTAACTTTCCAAAACTCGGTCCGAAGCTTCCATCACTCCCCCTTGAAGACTTCCCGTGACTGCAACTTTGAAGCATAGCGACTCCCAAAGGCACTTCGACTCTAATCCGAGAGTCTGCCATGTGGAAGCAACTTCTTCCATACCGCGGCAGATTAAGATGGACCAAAAACGTCTTTACCCCCCTACTCAGTTAGGACTCTATTACGATCCTACGACCCATCAAACAGTTGGGAATAACGATGGATAACACTCTAGCGTGTTAATCCCAACGACTAAGATTCAACCCAGGTGGTTATAGAGATCAACAGATTCAAAGCCAATCAGTTGAGAACTACATTTATCGCATCCACTCCATGGCCTCTGTCAGGTACAAATATGTCTCCTTCTCCAAGGAGAGGGAGGTCGATTCTTTAATCCTCAGAGCACATACTAGATCATGCTGGCAGATTGCCTCTGCCAATCCACCACCAAATATTCTTGGCCCAAGGTTACAATATCATTAGTTTTTTATTTTGATGATTACAAACTCATAGAGTTATTATCCACTAATCAAGTTCAAATGTTTAAGTTTCTCGGGGTTCAAAGAAGATTTAGTTTCATTCTTTCTCAAAAGAAAAGTGTTGAAGTCTCAAGTTCACTCAAGGATGAGATTCAAGCTCGGACGATCAAGAATGGATTTTTGGAGAAGCCCTCTTGATGATTGCTTGAAGAAATGTAAAACCTATGTGAGAAATTAGAATGTTTAAGTGGTGTAAGGTGTTGAATTGATGCTCAAGATCACACACACAATACAGGATTTCGTATATAGTTTTGGGTTTTGGTATTTTACAAAATGGTCACTAATAAATGGTATATATTTTTTCTGATTTTTATATCCAGTTTTAAACATGTATCTTATAGCCTATGTGTTGCCAAAAAATCTTTTAAACATATATAATATATTTAAAAATAAGTTCTATTTCAAAAACTATCTTGAAAATGTTTTTTGGGGTAGGTCGGTCAACTGTCCTATGTGTATTATAGATGCACAGCTTCTGGTCGACTGGGTGGTCGATCTTTTGTGCACAGCCTATTTGTGCATGTTTGTCGGCTGACCGACTGGCCGACTGCCAAACCTTGGCTGCCCCTATTTAGCACTTCGATCGACTGACCGGTCGACCGTTCCTCTGTCAATGCTTTCTGTTTGTTTCGGTTGATATGCCGATCGACCGATTGGCAACGACTAGTTTTTGAACTAGGCCGTGCGGTCGACCGGCCAGTCGACCGACAGACTGCCTTTGCTACAGTAACGACTAGTTTTTAAATTTGCTGGACTTTTGATTTTTCTCCAACAAGTATTTTTGCAGTTTTAGGGTCTAATCATCTTCCTAATACCCTAGTTAACTCCTCTAATGACTTTTACCTATTGCTTATATATATGATTCATTTGTAGAGGATTAAATAACAAGAAAAAAAAGTTTTTACAAGTTTTATTAAAAATTCAAGTTTATTTAAAGAGAAAAATTTCTACTTTTCAAGTTTCAAGAGCTCTCAATTTCAAATCAATTTCTACAAGTTCCAAGAGCTTTTAAGTTCATTCATTTCAACTAAATTTTCTCTCACACAAACTTCTTGACTTCATTTCTCATTCTATACTCTAGGAAGTTATTAAGGGAGGATTTGTGATCTTTATGGTCACCAAGAGCTTGTAAACTTCAGTGATTTTGTGCTACCTCTTGTGTAGAGGATTGAAAGTTAGAGTTGTATACTCTGGGTTTTATTGTAGCTCTTTTGTGGAAGATCCTAAGTGGATAGTGAAGATCCTTCGCGCGGTAAAGGCGGGAACGTAGAGCGAGTTGCTCAAAGCTCGAAACAATTTTTTTGTGTTTGCGATTGCTTTCTCTCTCACTCTCACTCTATCTCTATTGCATACACATGTGTTTTTGCTTTCATGGCACTTGCTATACATTGCTCGCATCATTCTTACTTGTCAGTTTTTCTCTTACAATCAAGAAGGCAGTTGAGCACCTCAACTCTGTTTTTCACTAATTGAATCGGGGAATACTTAGAAAACTTTCTAGAAAATTTTAAGTAATAAAACAAAGATTACAAGAATTCTCTGCGGGAAGATTCTGGGAAAGTATGTCGGTAAGAGTCTAGTCAGCGCCCGACCACTTTGTTCTTTTGACGATGCGAGCAATCTGTCTTGGAGTCTTCTGCAAGGAATTTTTTCTCACCTGATTTTAGAGATTCCTTGAGAATAAAAGATTAGGGTATTAACACCCTGAGATTATCGTTGAAGAATGAGAGAAAGTATTCTTTGAATTCTTGGAAGCTAGAGTAATTTTCTTCTCAATGCCTATCTCTTGGCTATCAATCTTTCGGCCTTCTTTTCTTTCCTGTGTGTTGACCTTGCCTGCTAATGGGCTATTTATAGGGCTCATAGGGGTAATCGTTCCTAAAAATCAACAAAAGCTGAAAATAGCCTTGCTAGCCTCGCATGCAAGGCTGAAATAAGCTCTGCATGAGCCTAGAATGCTTCATGTGAAACTAAATATGCTCTGCGCGAGCTTATGGCAGCCGTTCTGCTTAATTGTCTCCACTTAATGTGGGATATAGTGGGAGGGTGTAACCACCCACTAAAAGTTGTATTAACCCCACTAAAGTAGTAGGGGTTAGCCCACTAATCCCGTTGAGGGATTTGAAAAGGTCAAAATGACCTGGAATTAGCATGTCACGAGGCTAAAACTCCAAGTGGAGCTAGCCCACTGCAGGGCTAAAGCTCCAAGCGGAGCTAGCCCACTGCAGGGCTAAAGCTCCAAGCGGAGCTAGCCTACTGCGGGGCTAAAGCTCTAAGCGGAGCTAGCTCACAGTGCAGCTAAAATAAAGTTTCAGGCAAACCTAAGTTAGTTTCAGGTGAAGCTAGGAGTTAGCTTTTAGTGAAGCTATTGGAAGCTTCAAGGGAAGCTCAAAGTTAGCTCTCAACAGAGCTATACCAAGTTTCAGGCGAAGTTAAAAGTTAGCTTTCAACTGAGCTATGTCAAGCTTTTGGCGAAGTTATTTCTTAGCCCTCAACAGAGCTTTTCTAAGCTTCATGCGAAGATAGGCAATGATAGCCTATTGGGCGAAATTAGCCCTTTGGACTTAGGCGAAGCTAAGTGTTAAGCTAACTTAGCCTCTTAGGCATGTCTAGGCCGTTCAAAGGCAATATTTGGGCTACGACTGCTTAATTGGATCAGTAGGATCTAAATGATTGCTCTATCCATCGGGAACGTACATGAGCTGGGTAAAAAGGAGATTGATCCTTACCTCGTTTGCTAGTTGTCTTTTGAAAGTGTCGACTAGTTAAATATCGTTCAAACCAGTTGAAGAGCTATATGAGAGTTTGTTTTTTAGAAGTGCCAACAAAACTCCCTTCAAAGTTTTCAAAGATCCGTAACGGGCTGGTTTGGATTTCAAAATACTTTAATTTATAGCTCGTGACCAAAACTTTGACATTGCTTAGGTTAAATTTAACTGTTGATAAGTAAATTTGGTATTTTTGGTTATCTATTGAATGGATGAGAGAAAGTCAATTAGACTACACGCAATTGCATTTGTTAGCCAGATAGCCAACTTGGCGAGGCTAAAAACTCTGGCAAAGCTATGAAATAGCTAGCCAAAGCGAAGCTGTAGCATCTTGCCTGTGAGGCGAAGCTAGCCTATGCGAGGATATATCGTGGCAAAGCCATTAGCCTCATCTCAGGAGGTTACTTTTTTCATTTCAATTTCTCGAAACGACAACATGCACTCCTTACGAGGAGGCGAGGCTAGGTAATGATACCTATAACTAGCCAATTGGCTGCACTTTAGAGAAGTATCTTCTCTTAAAGATTTTAGTAATCTTTTTTTCCAGATATAACTCTTCATCTCCTTCGTCTTTTAGGGTTTTTCATGTTGTAACACCCCATTCTTGGAATATGTACTGAGATATGTATTCTGATTTTTGATTTTTCTCCCTATATTTATTTTTATTTTATGATTATTTATATCATTGATTGGTATCGGATCTGGATTTTCAGATTCAGAATAAACCCTAATCTGAACCGGGGACCCGATCCTAGTGTACTGATTGATTTGACCTTTCTGGCAGTTAGATTTGACCCATTTCAGTTTTAAAAACTGTTTTCGATATTTTAGATTTTTCATGATTTTCTGAACTTTTTTGAATTAAATTGCAAAATCTTCAAAATCGGTATCGACCAGTGTCGGCGACCGATTCCTGGATTTTAAATTATAAATGGAGTTGAATTTCTAAAAACTGCTTTCACATTGCTTCTTAGAATTGCATTTCTATTTAAACACATTTATGGAGATTTTTCTGAATTTATCAAGATTCGACCGGATTTGATGTCGATCGGTATCGCCAGTTGATTCTAGGATTTTTAATTATCACGAGATTGAATTTCTGAAATCGGATTTCATATTGTTCTTCAGGATGACATTTTCTATCTTCTGGATTTTTTGGGGATTTTTCTTGATTCATATTTTATCATATTATAATTATAAAATATATTGGTGTTTTCTTCCTCTTCTTTCTTTCCTTCTCTTTTTTTCTTTTCTTTCCCCTGGGCTCCCACGTGGGTTGACCATCCCCCATCACACCCCATCACTTCCCCCATCATATCCCATCACCCCATCTCATTTCAATCTCTCTCTTCCTTTAATCTCTCTCTTTCCTTCTTTCTTCTTCTTCTTCCCCCTCCTTTATCTTTTCTACAACCTCTCCCCCTACTCTTTCTCTACCGGTGGCTGACCCATGCCGGTGACCCACCTGGCCGGCGGTGACCAGCCGCCCTTTTCGGTAATCCCACTTTCCTTCTCCTGCTTCACCTCCTCAAATTCCTACACCATCTCCATCTTCTTCTTCCTTGCAACCACCACCAAATCCCCCACCATCTCCTCCTCCTTCAAAATCCACCACCCATAACCATCATCCACCTTCGTGCCACCTGGATCTCTTCCATCTCCACCCAAAAAACCACCCACAATCACCAAATCACCACCATCTCCCTCCTCAAAATTCCACCATCTCCCCTAAAAACCCCACCGCCAAATCTCCAATTTCCATCACCATCTCCACATCACCCGGCAGCGACCTTGATTGTAACACAATATTGCATATTTTATCACATAATCCCCATGCATATTACAAATAAATACATGATTTTTACTAATCTTCTCTATATATTTACAGGTCTACACTTAAATGGAGTGAAAGTCAATAATCACTTTAATTAGCAATAATTAAAGTGATTAGTTTCAAATCCAAGATTAAGCCCAAATCTAATCCAAGATCCAGAGAGATCCGCTCAACAAACGAAGATTCCAGAAGGTCCATGTGGCTAACAAACTTGTAACAACTTCGTACCAGAAAGTTGTTAGCCAACGGCCATACACTTGCCGCGCCTTGCCGCGCCCTGGCGGCAGATCTGGGGCCGTTGAGCCCCAGATTTTGCGCCAACAGACTGGGTTCTGGATCCTTCTCCTGGGGGCTATAAATACCTGCACCTGGCCTGCGAGCAGAGACTGAACAGAGAAGAGAGAGAGATTAGTGTAAAGCTTGTAATTTTGTTAGTTTTTCTAGGATTTTTGTAGCTCTCTATGATCTTCCTCTCCCTAGAAATTCTGTAAAGAGAGAGTTTGTAAGAGAGAGAAAGCTTGTATTCATCAAGGAGTGACAACTTGAAGCAATCAAGGATTGATCCATTCTCTTCTCTCTACTCTTGCATTTCTAGTTTACTTGTTTTCTTACTTGTTGCTTTACTTTCTTGCACTTTTACTTCATGCTTTGTTTTGCTTTTGTAATGGCTAGTAGTAGCTAATTCTTTCTCCATGTACTAGCTAACCACTAGCCTTGCTATCTTCACTAACTCATGGGTGATTGCTTTATTTCATCTTGCAAGTGTATGATCTTCTCTTCTCCGATGGGTTTTCTTTCATTGCTTGGCAAGTATCTTGTTGTAATTCTCCATATGATTCATGTGTGCCTCATTTAGAGCCTTGTCTTTGAACAAGTGCCTTGATGGAACATGGAGATGGATCACCAATATGCTATTTGATGTACAACTTCTTTATGTCCATTAATGAATGTTGTATGTTCTTCATTTGCATCCCTTGAGTGTAGCTCTTTTGATTCCATTATTGAAAGTCTAACTTGTAGGCCTATGACCATCTATGGAGGCTACAAGACAAGTCCAAGAATGATCCCCCATCATCCAAGTGGGAAGGTAATTAGACCAACACGCAAGACAAATCCATGCCGATGAATCAACATGAGGCATGTATCACTATCACGGAGTTTAGTAAGTTTTAGCAAGGTAGTAAGGTTAGCTAGTCATGGTTTTCTTTCATTCAAAGTCTTCTTCAAAGTTTTCTTTCTTTTTAGTTTTAATCCGAAGCCAATCTTGTTTTGATTTCTTTTCCGACTTTTTCACCATGAACATATCCACCAATTCTTTCATTTGTTTTTCTTTTGATTTTTTATTCTTTTAAACAAAGAAGAATTCTCGTTTTCTAACTTCACTACCTATCGTAAAGCTTCCATCGCGAGCTCTCCCTGAGAATCGACTCGGTATAGCCCTATGCTATAGCGGAGATAAGAAAGGGTACATCAATCATATCATATACATTTGTGGAGTGAACTAAGCACTTAAGGTTGTTTCTAACCTTCATCTCTTTGTTAAATATTTGTGCTAAAATTCCACACAACTCTTTCCCAATCAAATTTTTGGCGCCGTTGCCGGGGAGAGCAACATTTTTAGGTTAAAGTGAAGTACTAAACGAATCTTCTTCTCTGTTGCAGGTTACAGGTTGAAGAAACAGGAAACTTTGCATTGCAGTAACATACAAGTGGCTCTGGGCCTCTGCTCTTGAAAGCAGAGACCAGTTGCTCTCAGTTTTGCCGCGGAATCCTGGTTTTTGCCGCGGATCTGCGGCACAACTGAGTTGACTACTTACAAATTTTCTGCAGGGCTTGCTTCTCTGCAAAATACTTCTGCTGCACTACTTGATTTCCTGTATTATTCACCCTATTCCTGCTAATAAATTCAACAGTAAATCATTGGTTGAAATTGTTAAAAATTGTTTAGACATTTGCATCATTAGGCACGTGTCTTTCAATTCTTTACTTTTACTGTTGACGAGTGCTGGAGGCAAGGTACGTTTCGCATTGCATTTAGACTAGGACAAACTCTTTGCTTGATTTTCATGCTTTGAGTGAATCTTAGTTATATCTCTTGTACACTTGCACCAATTCAATTTTAAGGGCATTACCGATAAATAAGATAAGGTGGGGAGTTCATTACCCTTTCCTTAGCCACAAACCACCATCCCAGCACTCACAATCCCAAGCTTGTAAATAAAATTTGAATAGACGTTGGCCCTAGGGACATCTCAGACTCATTAGGAGATTTTTCTAAGGGGGAAAAGTGTTGGAAATTGACTTCTGTAAAATCAGTGTCTAGGAAAGGGGTTGAGGGCCGAAAGCCCGAAGGTTGCTGGTTACTTAATTAAGGAACGTCTTCGGACGGAAAACCTCCCACCAACCTTACCCTTCCCTGGCTGATTCGCTTATAGTCAAAGTCTACACTAAACCTCCTGTGGATGATCTAAAGTTAGGAGTCGTCTAGGTCCAGGATCCTTAGATAGCTGGGATTGATTTTTCTTTTATTGTTTGTTATTTTTATTTTCTTTTTCGCTGGTGTGATCGGTGCACGTTGTTTGTGACTTTATATGTAAGAATGGTTCTGTAATTCCAATTCAGCAAGACTTGCTAGACTTTCTACACTTACACAACCACTTGACACCATGACCAACAACGTCTCACTTCAAGATCGATTTTATCCGATTCGCACCTCCATTCCATCTTGCATTCTTCTCCCCGAGCCTAATGGAAATCATTCGAGCTGAAACCGCAATTCATTAATACACTTCCCCATTTCCATGGTCTAGAGTCTGAGGACGCATACCTCTTTATTCGTGAGTTTGAAGAGGTATGCCAAATGATGAGAATTTCCCAACTGTCTGAGGATGCTGTTAGGTTACGGTTCATACCGTTTGCACTTAAGGATTTAGCTAAGAAATGGCTTTATAATCTTCCAGTCAGTTCCATATCTTTATGGGAGGATTTTGTTAAAGTCTTTCTTAAGAAATTCTATCCTATCCACAAAACAGCCCTCATGAGAAAGAACATGATGCAATTCAAGCAGGAACCAAATGAACCTTTCTGGAAGTATCTTGAGCGTTTCAAAGACCTTCTTGCCCTGTGTCCCCATCACGGCATAGAGAAATGGCGTCTATGCCAGATTATCTATGATGGATTAGATTACCAAACAAAAACCCTTTTAGAATCCATGTGCCAGGGGAATTTTTGAAGAAAGATGAACATCAAGGGTGGGATCTCTTTGAAACCCTAGCTGAGAAAACCATTCAGTGGGAGTCATGCCCTGATAAACTGACTCCCACCACTTCCAGAACTGGTACACACTCCAAAGAATCCTCTATAGCTGCAGAAACCAAGATCACACAATTAATGAAGAGGATAGAACTGCTTGAGTCAAAAGGGAATTCTGTGGTCAACCAGGTCAACCCATTGCCTTTGATTAAACCGGTTGCACCAACTGTCATGACCTTAGCCATGTATTGAGGAGTGTCCATTATATCAGCCCCAATCATTTCAGGAGAACATGAATGCAGCTTTTACCAGACCCCCATACTCCAACACTTACAAGTCAGGATGGCAGAACCATCCAAATTTTCCATGGAGTCAGTCTGGTCCTGAGCATCATAGGCCACCATTTCCACATCCTTATAATGCTCAGTTTCACCCATCCAGTTTCGATCAAGATTCACTGTATGTTCATCCATCTCAAAGTCCACCACAGTCATATCAGTCTTATCATATGCCACCATCATATGACCAATCACAATTCCAATCTCCATATTTTCAACATCCACTCCAGCATAATTCTGAGATATCTGAGTTGAAAAAAATGCTAGAAACCTTTAAAAGAACCAGGAGCAGGAGTTGAATAAAATAAAGGTCCAAATTGGTCAATTGGATGAGAATCAAAAAAGTTTTTCCCAAACCAGCCATTGCCAAATCCCAAACACCACTTCTCTTTGAATAAAGTGGAAGATTCAGGACCCAGTCAATGTCATGCTATTCATACCCTGAGATCTGGAAAACAAATAGACAATAAGGTTTCTAGTCCACCATCTCATCCAGTACCAAAGCCAACACCTCATGTCCCAATGCCACCAACTTTTGACAAACCATCTTCTAGTGCAGAGCCATCCACATCTCAAGCCAAGGGGAAAGAAAAGGTAGATGAGCAACCTTATAAGCCTAGAGTACCATATCCAAATAGGCTTCTAAATAACAAGTCAAATGCTCACATGGAGAGTTAAAAGAAATTTTCAATAAGGTCCAAATCAATGTCCCTCTTCTTGATGCCATACAACAAGTGCCATCATATGCCAAATTCTTAAAGGAGATGTGCACCAAGAAGAGGAAGACCCAAGTCCCTAAAAAAGTCTTCCTAGCATCATCCATAAACGAGCTGCTCAATGGTCCAATTCCTGTTAAATACAAGGACCCAGGGAGCCCCACCATTTCATGCATCATAGGACAGACTACAATCAATAGGGCACTTCTTGATTTAGGGGCCAGCATCAATCTCCTACCTTTTTCTGTGTACCAACAATTGGGGTTAGGTGATCTCCTCCCTACCCAAATGACTATTCAATTGGCTGATCGCTCTGTCACTAAACCCAAGGGGATAATTCATGATGTCCTTGTCAAAGTTGGAGAATTCATTTACCTGTTGATTTTGTAATCCTTGAGACACAACCAGTGTCAAATTCCAATCAACGGGCACAAATTCTTGTCATTCTGGGACGACCATTCCTGGCTACTGCAAATGCCATCATTAATTGCCGGAATGGATCAATGAGGTTGAGCTTTGGTAACATGACACATGAACTCAATGTCTTCCACACACAGCCTCACAAAACAAAAATCAAACATTTGAGGTTAGCTTTATTGAGGACAATTGTGAGGATTCAAAAGATGAGTCACAATTCTGTGATTCTCTTCAAGAATCTCCAATTGATATATCTTTTGAAGACTTGTTTGCTGATGAGATAATGTGTTTAGATGAGTCGACTCGGGGTAAGTTAGCTGATTGTCCACTTCCGGATGTTGATTTAAGTTTTGAAGAATTATATGGAGAGGAGTTAAAATTTCTAGACATTGGAAGTGATGAGATTCTGAGTAAGAGTGGTGATAAGGAATTGTTTGTGAACAATGTGGTGGAATGAGTATGAATGATAATAACAATCCATTGAATCTGGAAATACCTAAGGCTAACAAAATTCATACCGTTTCCCAACTGAGCTCACGAAAGCAGACGCACTGGAACGATGGGAAACGGGCCAGAGGAAAAAGACCAAAAGCCTAGGTAATTATTACACTTGTATATACTTCTTCTAAATAATTTTTTTTGCACTTTTTTGTGAATAAATAATTCTACCCTATTACCTGTTTCATGCATACATATATCATGATGCATTGAGGACAATGCATGAAATAAGTGTGGGGGAGGGTTTACTAACATAGAGTTTTTAGATTTTCTTTTTTACACTTCTTTTAGAGTTTTTAGACTTTCTTTCTTTTACATTCCTTTAGAAATAAATAAAAAATAAAAAAAATAATAAATATAAAAAAAAACTTTTTGAAATAAGAGACAAAGTTTAGATCTATTTTTAAGAAAATTAAGATGTATCTTAGGAATTAAGAAAGCCTTAATTATGACATCTTAAATTTAGTTGAAATAATAGATCTTGTTTGAAAATTATAGGCTAAGTAAGTAAAATTGAGGAGATATTTTTATCTTGCATTTTTTTGCCTTAGATAATATGCACTTTACACTTACACATTTCTTGGGATAGAGACAAAGACCAAAAATGCCATATAAATAAAAAAATATATATATAAATAAAAGATCACTTATTAAGCTGGATAACTATGCCTCAAGAAGCATGGTTACTCACGCCTAACGGTGATCTCACTTATTAAGCTGGATAATTGTGCCTCAAGAAGCATGATTATTCACGCCTAACGGTGATTAAGAATAATCCCCTTTAGTTTTGTGGCCTTTTTTACTCGAGACCTTAAACCCGAGGGATATTTTCTCATCTGGTGCCCTAAGACCGACTGGTTTGGGAGTCATCGGTTAAAGGCTCGTTACATGGGTGAACTAGAAAGCCTAAACTAAGGGAAGAAAAAAGAAAAAATAAAAAAATATATATAAATAAATGGCTTGATGGTTAGAGTTGAAATCCCAGAAATTTTCACAGAGCACGGTGTGCATATTATCTAGGTTTTATGAAAGATAAAATATTCAATCCAATTTTGAATTCTTACCTTAATTGAAAACAAGATCTTGCATGGAGACTAAGTTTAAGGAAGAATGATTATAGGTGGACTTATGACCTAGGATCACTTATATTTTTGCAAAAATAGTTCGTAAACTTGTCTCTTATTCAAAATGCATTTTCAAAACACTAACATTTGTTTTCTTTCTTTATGGATTTTGTGGGTGTAATCCGCTGAAACCCTCAGGAGACAACACTCCTCCTCTAGGGTAACCTAGAGGTTTAACGGCTTGTTGCACATGCTCAGTGCAATCGCGTCACCTGCGAAAGTGGTGTAATAAAATTGGTAGTTAGGATTTTCTTTTCTTTCTTTGTTTTGCTCGGGACGAGCAAAAGAATAAGTGTGGGGGTGTGATTGTAACACAATATTGCATATTTTACCACATAATCCCCATGCATATTACAAATAAATACATGATTTTTACTAATCTTCTCTATATATTTACAGGTCTACACTTAAATGGAGTGAAAGCCAATAATCACTTTAATTAGCAATAATTAAGTGATTAGTTTCAAATCCAAGATTAAGCCCAAATCTAATCCAAGATCCAGAGAGATCCGCTCAACAAACGAAGATTCCAGAAGGTCCACGTGGCTAACAAACTTGTAACAACTTCGTACCAGAAAGTTGTTAGCCAACGGCCATACACTTGCCGCGCCTTGCCGCGCCCTGGCGGCAGATCTGGGGCCGTTGAGCCCCAGATTTTGCGCCAACAGACTGGTTCTGGATCCTTCTCCTGGGGGCTATAAATACCTGCACCTGGCCTGCGAGCAGAGACTGAACAGAGAAGAGAGAGAGATTAGTGTAAAGCTTGTAATTTTTTAGTTTTTCTAGGATTTTTGTAGCTCTCTATGATCTTCCTCTCCCTAGAAATTCTGTAAAGAGAGAGTTTGTAAGAGAGAGAAAGCTTGTATTCATCAAGGAGTGACAACTTGAAGCAATCAAGGATTGATCCATTCTCTTCTCTCTACTCTTGCATTTTCTAGTTTACTTGTTTTCTTTACTTGTTGCTTTACTTTCTTGCACTTTTACTTCATGCTTTGTTTTGCTTTTGTAATGGCTAGTAGTAGCTAATTCTTTCTCCATGTACTAGCTAACCACTAGCCTTGCTATCTTCACTAACTCATGGGTGATTGCTTTATTCATCTTGCAAGTGTATGATCTTCTCTTCTCCGATGGGTTTTCTTTCATTGCTTGGCAAGTATCTTGTTGTAATTCTCCATATGATTCATGTGTGCCTCATTTAGAGCCTTGTCTTTGAACAAGTGCCTTGATGGAACATGGAGATGGATCACCAATATGCTATTTGATGTACAACTTCTTTATGTCCATTAATGAATGTTGTATGTTCTTCATTTGCATCCCTTGAGTGTAGCTCTTTTGATTCCATTATTGAAAGTCTAACTTGTAGGCCTATGACCATCTATGGAGGCTACAAGACAAGTCCAAGAATGATCCCCCATCATCCAAGTGGGAAGGTAATTAGATCAACACGCAAGACAAATCCATGCCGATGAATCAACATGAGGCATGTATCACTATCACGGAGTTTAGTAAGTTTTAGCAAGGTAGTAAGGTTAGCTAGTCATGGTTTTCTTTCATTCAAAGTCTTCTTCAAAGTTTTCTTTTCTTTTAGTTTTAATCCGAAGCCAATCTTGTTTGATTTCTTTTCCGACTTTTTCACCATGAACATATCCACCAATTCTTTCATTTGTTTTTCTTTTGATTTTTTATTCTTTTAAACAAAGAAGAATTCTCGTTTTCTAACTTCACTACCTATCGTAAAGCTTCCATCGCGAGCTCTCCCTGAGAATCGACTCGGTATAGCCCTATGCTATAGCGGAGATAAGAAAGGGTACATCAATCATATCATATACATTTGTGGAGTGAACTAAGCACTTAAGGTTGTTTCTAACCTTCATCTCTTTGTTAAATATTTGTGCTAAAATTCCACACAACTCTTTCCCAATCAGACCTCCACCAAGATCTGGCCGACCATCATTCCGGCGACAACTCCAATAACCACTCCCGTGATAACTCCATGACCGCTTCACCGCCATCCTCTCTTCAACAACAACACCACCACCACCAACCGCCTCTTGTTCTTCCACCAAAATCTCCACATCACCCTATCTCCACCACTTCCTCCACCACCAAGCACCTAGAACCTCTCCACTTCCTCTTCTTCTCCACTATTTCCACCTCCAAACAACTACCACAAAATCCATCTCCATCACCAGCTCCACCACCCAAATTCCCTCTCACCATCACCAAAATCTCCATGACCTCCACCAAGAACTATAACCTACCACCTTATCCACCTCCCTTTCCTTCTCCCCTTGGTCGGCCACCACCCGAGGCCAGCGTCCAGACCAGGCCACGGCCACTTGGCCGTGGGCCTTCCCTCGCTCCCTCTTTCTTTGACTGTTCTCTCTCTCTGTAATTCCCTCTCTTATTACTCTCTCTCATGTCTCTAATTTTTATACGTACACATGCACATGTGGTATTTTGGATTCTGAAATTTCGTGGGGTTTTTTTGAAGATTTTTAGGCGAGTGATTCTCTCTTTATTTGGGTACCCCGCTTCGATATGTATTTTTATTGTAATTTGTGGGATTGTATTGTATTTCAGACTGTATTGTATCAATGTTATGAATGTAACCACTATGTTGTGTTTGTTCTAGTGTATATGTATATTATGGACATGTGTAAATATACTGGTCCAGTGTATTTATATCAGTGTGTTATGTACATGTATACAGTGGACACGTGTATTTGTATCAGTGTGACGAATGCTTGTAGTAGTGTATTTTTATACCTGTACATGTTCACGGGCCTGTGATGTATTCTATTTCTGCTTTGTTATCATGCTGGCCGATCCTTCGTGATCGTTTAGCCTCCAGGCTCTACACTCAGCCTCCGGGCTTTACCACTCTGTAGATAGTTTAGTTATCACCATGTTTATTTGTCTGTTTTGTGTGTGTAATGCTATTTTATACAGGTACCTACTTGGGCCTCTGGCTCTATTAGACCTTATGGTCTCTTTTATGGCCACTTCTCGAAAGAGCGAGTGCATTCAGACCGTCAGGTCTTTCAGCCCCCGCCTGGTAAGCAAGCCTAACACTCAGTTTTTTACCGCTAACTCCGTCTGAATGTAGTTACGTCGTGAGCGAGAACTGTACGTTATCGTGGCTTCACTGCGAGCGGTAACTACGTCGAGTGTGATAGCGTCCAGTGCTGTATGCTAGCTTCATACCACCCCTGCTTAGCTCCACTTGATTGTTTGTTTGTCAGCTTGCTGACTTTATTTTTGCCTTGTTCAGCCTTCAGGCTTCACTACTCTACTGATTGCTTAATTATTACCTGTTATATGCATGTGTTTGATACTGACACCTCTGCATGCACTTACTTGGCCTTCCAGCTCTTCAGCACTTTGGGTTCTCGCCCACTTTCTCGAAAGAGAGTGCATTCAGACCGTCAGGCCTTATAACTACGCCTAGTAGGTGGACCTAGCACTCAGCGATTTGCCGTTAACTCCGTTCGAGCGCAGTTACACCATGAGCACAGCTTCGCCATGCACGATTTTATAGCGTTCATACGCTTACTCCGTCGTGTGCATTTAGCCGTGCCGCATGCGGTAACCATGCCAAACGTGATAGCGTCCAGCGCTGTGCGCTAGCTTCACTCCAGCTTTGCTTAGCTCTGCTTGGATGATCGCTTGCTTTCTTGCCCGCTTACCTGCTTGATAATTTAACTATTATTCTTTCTTGATGGTTGTGAAGAATTTAAAACCATTACTTGTACTATTTTTCAAAACTGTATTGTTTTCCTGTTTTCGTACTGATCTCCTGTATCGGTATCATTTTTTGTATTCGTACCAATCTCATGTATCGTTACCATTTTCTTGTATTCGTATAGATCCCCTATATTGGTACCATTTTCCTACTTTGTGATATACAGTCATGCTATCACTTGACACCTAACAGTCGCTTATTATCACCTGACACCTGCTTGTTATCACCTGACACTTGTATGTTACTACTTATCACCTGCCACATGTTATACTGCCACTTGACTTGTGATTATCATATTGTGGGAATCCTGTAGCTACTATCCTGTATTATATATAATGACCTGTATCCCTGGTACTCATGTATTCTTGTACTCCTGAACTCCTAAACCTGTCATGCTCCTACTGTTTCTGTAATTTGATAATTACATAATAAATTATAAAAGGACAACTTAATCGGTAAGGGGAAAATTAATGGACTTCAGTTGGTGAATATGTTTACAGTGGTATTAGGTATGTTGTGTAACTAAAACTTTGGTTCTACTGTGGGCCTCCAGGTGTTCCACGGGGTAAGCTGGCACCCCGCTTACTAAAGGGCACACAATAAGACGCTCCAATATGTCTCGCGGCCGATTTCATACACCAGCGATAGAACACCCTGGGTCGTGTCTCAGCATGTACGGGACCCACTATAAACATTGCCCATTAGTTTCCCATCATTTTTCAATAACCAATCTAGACTTACTCATATATGGATATATGTGTACCAGTAACACATACTTAGATATATAGGTCAGAGAGTAATAATAATAAGATACTAATTAATATTCATGATGTTGTTTTGCATTCGGGTCGTATACACTTGGATTATGGTAACATGAGACGTAAGGTATATAGATGAGAGTTTTCTTGTTTGTATTATTCCTTCGACGTACTAGTCTTTTGAAGCCGTAATCTGAGCTTGTACAACTAATTTTGCTTGTATTCGGCATTATCGATTTTTTTAGTTTTCATCAGTTTACGATGTTTTTTTCATCAGTTTTACGATGTTTTCATAATTTAGGAGACAACTCGGGTATTGAACACAGGATATGGTGATGTGAGATATATGATATATATATATATATGATGGTTTTCTTGTTTGAATTATTCTTCGGTGTACTAATCTCATGGTCGATAATTTGGGCTTCTATAATAGGGTTTGCCATATTTACTTTAGTTGATGCCTCATTGCCTGCTCCTGTATGCCTGTGCTCGCGACACAGTTTTCAATGATGCTTATGATTCAGATTTATCGATACACTTGTGCATGTCCCTGCATGCCACTTGGCACTCATCTTGCCACTCGTTGGGTTACTTTGACAATCCTGAATCTGCATGTCCAGATCACGGAGCTTGACCGTGATGGACTTCCTGTTGATCAGAGTGCGCAGCAGTATAGTGTGAATCATCAGCAGACCGTCCGAGGCCTTATTCTTCTAGGTACCCTACTCATCTCTCCAGTTTTTATTTTATAACTTGTGAGCATCTTTTATACTATCTGCTGAGCACCATCGGGCGTCGCCGGCGGCTCCGCACGGCCAGGGGGCCTCCTGGCCCCCGTGCGTGGACGGAGGAGGGGGGCAGCCCCCTCCCTTCTCTCCTCTTTCTCTTTCTCTTTTTCTCTCTACTTTCTCTCTCTCGCCCTCTCACCTATTGGCCACCCCGCAGCCGGGCTGCCGCCGGCCATCCCTGGCCGGAGAGGGCCGGCCAGCCTCTCCCCTTCTTCTCCCTCATACTCTTTCTCTCTTTCTAACCAATCTCTCCTTCTCTCTCTTTAATTCTCTCTCTCTCATCTCTTTCTCTCTCCATCTCTCATATTCTCTCTCTCCCTTTCCCTCTCTTCTCTCTGTTGGGTCGCCAGCGGCCAGGGCCGTCGCCGGCAGCTGCTTGGCCGGCCACCAGAGGCCGACCAGCCCCTCCGGTCCTTGTTTCTCTCTCCTTCACTTTCTCTCTCTAGCTCTCTCTCCCCATGTTTCTCTCTTCCTCTAGCTATCTCTCTCTACTCCTCCTATCTCTATAATTTCTCTCTCTCAACACTATTTCTCTTTCTCTCCCTCAGTTTCTCTCTCTTTCTATCTCTAACTCCTTTTTCTCTCTAATTTTCTCTCTCTAAAATCTCCCTTTCTCTCTCTAGACTTTCTCTCTCTACCACTCTCTTTCTCCCTCAACTCTTTCTCTCTTCTCTCTCTCCTCTTCTCTTTCTCTCTCTAAAATAATTGTATATATATATTATTGTTTTTTTGGTGCGTGCGCGAGTTCCGGGGATTTCAGAGTTTTGACTTTTCAGAGATTTAGGCGAGTGTCCTCGCCTTGATTTGGGTGTCCCCGCTTCGTTAGGTTGACGTGTATTTTATTATGTTTTGTGTTGGGCG